>JAPMOQ010004516.1:11753-34955 GCA_026543055.1 Argiope trifasciata | reverse complement strand
GTGTGTGTGTGTGTGTGTGTGTGTGTGTGTGTGTGTGTGTGAGTAACGGCATATTACACGACACAACTGCACCAGCCAAACGACTGTAACACCCAATGTTCTGTTAATTCACAACAATAATATATTTGTTTGTTAATTGTGATAATAACTCGAATTGTTGTAAATGAGGTGGTGGCACGCAATGGATTCTGGCGTTGCTATGGTAACCGTAGATACTGGAGTCAGTAATATTTAAAAATAATAAAGAAAAAGTATATAATGGAATTATGAAGTTGTGTTTTGAAATATGAATTTCAATAATTATTAATTCTTCAAAACAGTAAATCTTATGAACATATATATTGGGTAAGTACTAAAAACTTTTCTTACAAAATTTAAGCTATCAGTAGTTGTTCGGCTTAAATTAGAGCGATTTAATAAAAAAAAATAATAATGAAATTTGCGATTACAAATTTCAAGTTAGCATTTGAGAACTTTATTATTTTTGAGTCATTTTTGTCTCAGCTAATTTAAGTAATTAATCTGTTTATGTGGGCTACAAAACTTTTTATCCGGCCTAAAAAATTAAAAATTGCCATTTAGGATTTATTCATTCCCTACGAATATCGAACTTCATAATCTTCTAAACAAAAAATGCCATGCTCTCACAAAAAGGAATACCCCTTTTTAAAGCTGAATAACAAGCGTTACTGAGACAAAAGCTATTTCCCTAGTTATTAACTACATATTGACAGATTTTTAAATATATTAATTTATATAGAATTTTTTGAAAACAAAATTTTTTCTAAACGTAAACTGCCAGTTACTAATTACTGGGATCATAAAATAGTTTCATAAGGGATTAATCTTAGAACAGGCTATTAAACAATGATGTCAAAAAATGCCTACTTGATTTCGAGTTTCAAAACATCCTAACTAAAACAACATCAGTTTCTCACATGATAAAAAAGTACATATACTTTTTATTATTATTTTAAGAAAAAAGAGAAAAGGGTATCCAAGTAAACTGATTTATATAAGTAAAATTCGTTGCTGGAATTACATTATATCCCAGAAATACAATCCTAAAAGCAATGCCGTATTTGATTTCGAAAGTATGTGCTCAAGTTGATTTTAAATAAGTTCAAGTGACTGAAATTGCTGTTCCTTTTTAATATAAGATCTAACAAAACTTTATAGCTTCATCTGTAGGAAATCAAGTTTTCAGAATTGTCTAACCATGATAGAAGACCTTACCTTCTATTAACTGATAGATTTAGTTTCATATTGAAAACTTCGTTTTCCAAATAACTGCTGTTGTCTTTTTTTACTTTGTAATTGTTCGGAAATATTTGAATTTAATAGATAACTGAACTTTATTAAAGCAGGCCTTGTCATGTCAATATTTGTTAAAAGTTAAATTATTCTTAATACTGCATTTTCCCATTCAAAAATTTTTCTTTCAAAAGCAAAGTAAAATGGCGATGGAATATGTTAAGGTTATAAAAAAATGGCATCTTACTAGCTAATAAAGTTAAATATTTCAATGCAATCATAGATAAATATTATAACACCATTTCTAAACGGGAATTTACGCAATAAATGCTCACAATCTGAGCACTTTCAACCTTTTTATATCATATCATCTGGAATGAAAATCTATTACATAAGAAAATATGCGATAAAAATAATTGTCATTTTAGATTATTTAATCATTATATAATGCAACATGGAATTTTATTTCGGAAAGAAATTAAAGGATCATTTCTGTAAAGTAATAGGCTTTTCAGGTAAATCGAATTTTGAAACGCAGATAAGAGATTCTATGAAAATTAATGTATTTTGCTATTTGGAAAGAAAAATTTACGTGTCATAATTCATTTAAGTGCTGTAAGAAATGCAAATAAGAAACTATATTTTCACCGCTTATTAAAAAGAAACGAAGATTTTAAACTTTTATTTTTATTTTTAGATATTTGTACGTTTTTCGAAGTGCCTTTACATTGAAAAAAAAATATCTCAAAAGGATTTTTCGTTTCATATTTTTTCCCCCTCTGTTTCAAACGATATATCTACACAAATATTTTTTCTAACATTTACAATTATTTTCCTTTAGAGTGTCATTAAAAAGCTTCTTTTTTTTTTATCTTAACTCTTTATTTAATATCATCTGTAAATGCAATAATTTGCATTTTGGTTTAAATATATATACATTTTAAAATCTTTTTATTTTCGTTTTAAGACGATATTTCGAAATTCTTTTGCTCATCTTTTAAATATTCTCATTTCTTACTGCAATGCTTAATGATAAAATCCATTATTTATTTGTCAGAATAAAATGTAATTAGATGCATTGATTTTTTTTTAATTTCTTACAAATATGCATGTGTTTGTTGTTTTTGGAAATTTTGTAAATTTTTAGAATGTTTAAAAAATGATTAAAATTCCCTTGGAATATTCTGTCAGGGGGATACTTTATTTTTCAGTGTTGCACATTAATAGTTTATGGCAATTTTTAGTTGCCCATTATATTATAGATACATGGATAGATTTCTCTCTTCAAAATTTTAACTCATTCAATTTATCCGTGTTTTGTAATGAAATAGGATTAATTTAATTTTTCGATATCTTTTTTGGATTATAAGCTATTTCAAGATAACATATTGAAACATTTCTACGTCAAGCCACAAATATTTTTTCATTTATTTATTTTAAATTTCCTTTAAATATTTTAATTCAAACATTCTTTACATTAGGAAATTGAAAAAAATTTTGAACAATTAAGTAGAAGCAGATACTTTAAATCTTTATTCAAAGAGAATAAGAATTCTGAAAATAAGTATAAAATTATTTAAATAAATCCTTTGAAAGTAAATTATTTTTTTCTTAAATAAATAATAATTTTTTTACAAAAATGAACTTAAGGAAACTGGGAATTGAAGAAAAAAAACTTTGAAAATAATTCATTTCCTATCTAAATAAATAATAAATTTTTACTAAATATGAATTGAAGAAAAAAACCCATCAATAACTATGTTTTTTTTTAATTCTTTGAAATTCTTTCTTTTTTGAGAAATCATTTGTTTTGCGATTTCTGCAAAATTTATGGTTATACTGTATAAATACTTCTTTCGTTGTATCAGTTGAAAACATGTTTATATTTACATAATAAATGGAAACAAATACAGTGTTACATGAAATGTTGAAACAGAGCATTTTAAATTAAATTGAACACATTCCATTAAAATTATTCTTTTTTGAGTATTATTAAATTTAATAAATCTTATGCTTTCCAAATTGTAAATAAATTAGAAATAACTCGTATTTTTTATTTTTTTATTACAACCAACTAACGGAAAGCGAAATTAATATTTAAATTTGACAACAATTAAATCACGTAAAAACTAATCTGCAAAAAAGTTGAGAAAAAATGTATAAATTAAGGCATTTTCAATCATTAGACTGTTATCAAAATCATGTTTCTAAGACCCTACGAATTGCCAATTGGAATTTTTCTTTCAGATCAGACTATCTTGAAAGTGTTCTCGTACTTTAGGAGGGAAAAATTAAATAAAAACAATGTTCATTCTTTTAAATGCAAATAAGTCTCTCATACATCAAGTTTTCGAGAGAAAAAATTCTACAGCAGTTAGTCTTTATTTGTAAGTTATATGAGGAAACGTCTCATGAATTATTGACAAACCTGAGAATCCCATTTGTTTTAACCTTTCAGCGGGAGCGCGTATGGGAGGGATACACTAGATACGAATTTCGTTTCAAAACTTTAGATCTATTGGTACTGGGAAAGCCCATCCCTGGCTATTTGTCCCCCTCCCTATGACCTACTTTCAGTTGCCGTTGAAAGTTTGTGGCGCTAATAAGTCTCTAATGGACATATATTTGTATTTTAGAGATACGTGCGACGTTCATGTAATTTTTTTGTAACATCTGATTTTGCATGATTTTACAAATAAATCTGTGTTGTTTTGACTGGCTACAGCTGGCAATTTGCACTTACGAGAGAAAATATTGAAAAAAGAACCCACGTCTCTACAAAGTGAGCTAAAATGAAAGGTGGTAAAAAGAAAAGCCGAACAAGGTATTGAAGAAATGGAAGATGCGACGTCAGGGAAAAGATGATGCAAATTGTGCCAAAAAGAAAAACGAACTGGAATCACGAGGTTCAGTTGGAAGATTTGACAGAAATTTATATATTTGGAGCACACTAAACGCATTTGCTCAAATGGCAACGCTGCAATGAAATAGCAATGAAACTATTTTCTTCCTTTTCATATTTAAATGTCAATTACTTTTTCCTTTTCATACATAAATTTTGTATTATTTTTCGCACTTCTACATTTTATATGCAAATTGTTCTGTCAAAATATCGGCAATTTTATTTATACTATTTTTAAATCAATTCAGTTGCCCCGTGGTCAACTTATATTGTTATTACTATCTATGTTTCTATTATTTCTGCTTCTTTTTAAGTAAAAGTTGTTTAAAGGGATTGTAGTTATTAATCCTAGGCTATTTACAATATAATTTTATCAATTACATTTTTGAAAATTTGCATTTTCTGTAGCGTATGTGGGAAATACGCGCGACCTTTCATGTTGGTATGATGGCTGCGCTCACTGAAAGGTTAATTTTTGAAACCAATTTTCTTTCAAATTTCTGCTAAAAAGTCCCGGTCTTGTTCATTTTTAATGTCTATTTTATTTCTTTCTTTTTCAAGATAAATCAATTTAATTATTAGGGTTTGAGAATTCCATATCTAAAGTGTGCATCACAAACTCTGTATAAGAATAAAGGTGTTTAACTCTTTATTAATTACTTTGAATCCTCGATTAATCTATACTAATATTATAAATGTGAAAATTTGGTTGTTTGGATGGATGGATGTTTGTTACTCAATCACTCCAGAACGACTGAACGGAATGAGCTGAAATTTAGCATAGCTATAGGTTATAGTTAGGAATAAAACATAGTCTACTTTTTATTCCGATTCGCTGAGTGGTTATTTCTATATTAATTAAAAACTAACTATTTCGCCAAAACGCCGAGGTCAACTCCCACCAAATATGAATGATGCTCCTGGGTTTTTTTCCCCAACATAAATCAGGCTAGGGTTAGCAGTATTTCGACCGATTATTTCGAAAGATTCTATTTTTTTTTTCTTTGTGTTTGATATATTTAAAATTAAACATTGTTAAGAATCGATCTTTCAGATTCATTCTGAAATACTTACAAATAAAAAGAAAACATAATAAAGGAAATAAAAAATTTCTAATCTGCATTGCACCACCCCAACGGGCGTATTAAAGTCAGACATGTGCTTATGCGCTGAAAGTTTTGCCGTGATTGATGACTTTTTGTGTGATTTGTTTTAATTTTCATTTTAAAAAAAGTTTAAAAATGATGTGTATAATACTTTTGAAATTATCTCCATCTCGACCCATAAATAAAATGGATTTGACTTTCCTTGATTTCCTGTTCCATTTTATTTTGAGTATGAAATGTAAATAAATTGTTTTTACTTTAGTTGTGTGTGTTTTTTTATTACATTGTATTTATATTATATATTTTTTCGTAAATGCTTAAAGTTTTAAATGTATGGTTAGTTTTTTTTTATTTATCATAATTTGATAGTGTTTCTTAAATATACATCAAACTTTCTATACGAACAGAGTCGCGGGTAATAGCTAATTCAATATAATTCAAAGTTGGAAATGGCTGAAAAAGGTGCAACACATCTGTTCATGACGAAGTTCGGTTCATCTGTTCAACGTTATCCAACATATTTACGTACCATAAGACTTACAATTTCCATCAATGATTTATTTCCAATTAAGACGAAGGAAATATTTTAAAAAATTGGATTTAAAAAAAACTATTTAAAACTATGGTTTTGAGATGTTTTGTCAATTATGATACAAAATGCTGTAAATGCAACAAAATTGTTTGAAAACGTAATATATTTTGTCAAATAGGAAAATGTGTAGTAAATTTTAACGAAATTTAGCTAACCCTCTACACCAAATGGTAATGCAGAAATCCTATTTTTCGTTGAACACAAGTTATACAATATGAAAATGAATGAAATGAACCAAAATTTAAGAATCATTTTGAGATGAAAAGAACTTACTGGTTAAAATTCATGTATATGTGCTTTTTTCCATCAATTCACAACTTAACTTTCCTGAAAACAGCTATAAATAAAAACGCATTTCCCTAACAATAAAACTTTTGGTTCATTTCATTACTCATATTATTTAAAATACCAGCTGAAGTTTTTATGTAAATCTCTCTCTTAGTTTTTGAGATATCATGTTAGGGTGGAGAATTTTTATGAAAATTAGTATTCTCAGAATATTGAAGTGAAAGCCAAATTTTTAGTTTCAAAATATTTAATCCCGGATGATACGTGAATCCTTCCTTTTCTTAGAAAAGATAAACTGTTTTGGAAAGAGGAAAGTCTGAATTAAAAGAAATAAAAAAAAAATTCGCCAATGTGGTTAACAACCTGTGTTTTTAACGTAGTCGGATACCTTAATGCATAATTAATATTTCCGTTGGATCCAAATCTACAGAGAAAATATCGAAAATGCGGTTTAGTGCAAAGAGGATTCAATTGTTATCATGGCCAAGAAACAGCGCTGACCTCAAAATTTTTGAGGACTTATGGCATCGTTTGAAAGCCCCCGTGCACATGAAACATTCTACAAATAAAAGAAGATTAAGTGTCTGTAATTACGAATGCAATAACGAAGGAAGCCGGCGTCCTGGCTTAGGGGTAGTGTACCTTTTTCGTGTTATGGGCGTTCCAGTCTCGTTTCGGCAATGGTTGTTATTCTGGGTATCGGTCTGGTCGGTCAAATGCCACTTGGTCATACCAAGCCCGGATGAGCGGAGCTCTTATGAATAAAGTTAGAAGGGTGCACAATTCTTTGCTAACTAGCTCCACAGAGAGGAAAGGACGACTTTGCTCTAACCCAACCCTTTTTAGGGTGTTGTCGAGATCATTCCGCAAGTCAAAATTGATATCCCAATCAGAGATTTACTCAGTAACCCCAGAGGCTATGGGAACATAGAGGATCTATTTAAGGTGCCCCCACTGCCATGAGCCAACACAGTGGTCTCGGACAGAGACGAGGACAGAACTCTCTACCAACCAGGCTACAGTGGCCCTGTTCTTCTGTGCTATATCTGTGAGCAGTTTGAATCCCCCCCCCCTGTTAAAACGGGGTTGTGCAGACGAATGTGAAGCATGGGGTAGTTAAGTCTTACTCTTGGCCCTAGTTGGCGCTACTGAAAAACAAGGAGCGCTCCTTTAGGCTTAATATCGCTTAAAGCGATCAGCGAGATAGTCAATGGCAAGTGCCATTGAAAAAACAATAACAGCATACCAAAGGAAGAGGTTAAAACTATTGTTAGCACAATGGAACTGTAATAAAATACAAAGGTATTCTGCTAAATACAGATAATTCATTGCAATCATCACCACAAAATGTATCTCTATAATTATTGAGTCTCAACTTTTTTGCATTCCAAATATTTGAATTTTGCTTTTTACATTGAAATAAGCATTGAATTCTCTTTAAAACGGTATGCATTTTGTAAATATTTGAATTTTGCTTTTTGTATTTAAATCAGCAGTGAGATCTCTTTAAAAGGATATGGATTTTGTAAAGCGTTAAATTTTTTATAAGCATACAAAGTTAGAAAAGTTAAAATTACCGAAAGTGCCCACAATTTCGGCTAAAACTGAATAAGTGTTGAGTATAGTGAAATGGCAATTCATTTCAAATTTTGAAGTTTTATTCATTGGATCAATCAGTATAATAAGAGACTTGGTAAATTAGTTTCCAGGTACTGAACCTTTGAAAAACTGTTGAATAAAAGATATATATGTATATTTGATATGATGATAATATTTAAAGAACCTCTCCCCCACAGAAAATTATAAGTTGATTTTGTGAAAAAAGTTCTACTATTTGAAATCTATCAACATTTATATAGTACTTTTATTAAAAATAACAAGATTGTGATATATGTTTTCAGAATAAAATAGTTTTAATTCATAGAAATCTGTTTTTTTTATAGGTTATATACATATAGTTTCTATTTCACTGTTTCTTCAGTTAATTGAGTGCTTAGGAATGACAAACAAACAGATCTTTCTTCAATTCACTCAAAGTCTATATTCGAAGATTAAAAAGAACATTAAAGTAAATGAAGACAAATAAAGTTTTAAGTTTATGTATGAGAGAAAGCTTTTCAAAGAGAAAAAACACATGGCGGAAACACGTTATCGGTTCCTAGAAAGGATGTCAAATATTGACACGGAAGTGCTTTCATCCTCTGCTTCGCGCAATCACTCGACAAAGAAGTGCTGAAATCTTCGAAGAATCTATACAACTAAAGCTATTTTGTTCGAAAAAATTCTTCGAAAAGTTCCTTATTTGTGTCTTTCGAAGCTTTTATAAGGAATTCTGCAACTAAATATATGCAAAATACTTTTAACATTTAGAAAAAAGATCTAAGAATGTGTGCACACAGCGTTAAAAAGCCTTTTTTTTTGCTAAAGTAATTAAGATATTAATTAAGGTATCCGATCAAATCAAAAACATCTATTTCAATGAACATTAATAGTTTTATTTATTATTTATTTCTTATTTGCTTTTTTGCTGTTTCCAAAAAGTAGACACGCTTCTATTTAAAATGATATATTTATTTTATCTATATGAGAATTATTTGTTGTTATTTGTGAATTTTAGTGGCCCAAGAGCTAACAAAATGTATAAAATGCCCCAGTCGTATTGTTAGATTATTAACAACCGTGGAGTAGAGACACCGTTAAAATATTTGCATCAAAAGCTCTTTTAAAAGAACCACATTAAAGGATTGAATCTATGCGAATTAGAAGTCAAGTCAAAGCAAACTATTAACACATAAGTCATGCTTATTTATAAGATTTAAAAGCATTTCTTGACGACCAGTTCTGCTCTACAAGTATCATCATATATAAAAAAAAAACCAAGATATATTAATGAACTTCTTAATGATTGCTCATTATTTTATTCCAAATGTGATGAACTATGGAATGGATGTTGAATACTACAGATGTGGATTTATTACTATGTAATGTAAATATTGTAGAAAAAAATCTAAAATTTCATAGATAATATTGCAAATTGCACGCAATATTTTTAATTTTGAATAGAATTCTTTGATGACAGTTAGTTACACTTTAAGGAATGTTTTACACGTAATAGTATAAAGAAAAATAAAAAAAATTGCCGCAATTTTTTTTTTCTGTAGAACATTTCTAGTTTTTGTAAATATATGTTGAAATATATATCGAAATATTTTTTTTTTCTTTTCGAAAGCTAAATATGTATTTAAATATTTTCACTTTTTTTCATTTCTAATTTTTTATAAATATACAAACATCATGTAAATAATGGCGTTTTTTTTTTCATTAATTCTTCTGATACTTACAAGAACTATCTACTATCATTGAAACCCTTTTTTAATGTTCTTAAAATACTTATTTCATCTTCATTAATTTTTTTTTCATTATTGCAGTTCAGAAAATCTGTGAAACAAATATGAAAAAGCAAAATGGATCGTATAGAAGAAACGGTAGTTGTTATTACAAATAATTTGTATTTTATTATCAACTAGCTGCCTTTGGTGACCAACTGGATTGCCATGAATAATACGTTTTAAAATTTTATAGTTATTATAAATAATGCATATTTTATTATTAATAATTAGAAAATAAAATATTTATCATCTATTGTATCTTAGAAGGTTGCTGTTTTTCAAACTACATTACCGACCAAATGATGTCTAAATTTTTTGCTACGCATTTGATAGATTATAGAAATTAATAATTTTTGAAATATCATAAAAGTAGCCCTATTTTCACATCAATATAAAGGACAAATTATATTCCTTTGAGATAGTCATTTCCATATAAAATATGGACAAAGAAAAATTTTCATGTAATATTGAATTGATAATCATTCTTTTGTTTCATTATTGTGATAAACCTTACATTTAAGCATTTTTTTTAATTTTTGAGAGATAAACTAATGAGACTGTGTTTTTGAGATTGTGAACATTTCTTTGAAACTTTGTTATAATGATTGTAGCCTTTCCATATGCGGCATTGTTCCTAAAGTCAAACACACGCATATTATTTGAAAACCAATTTCATAAAAGCATAAAATAACTTTGATTATGAGTCAAAAGGGCAATAAAACTTTGTGCAAGAAAAGTTATAAAAACCCATATTTCTCTTTAAAGGTGCATGCGTTTTTCTTCCTATGAGCAATCCGCACAAAATAAAGCCGTTGGTGAAAACGAATGCAGTGTTATATCCCTTTTGTGGAGTAGGAACGTCGTCTTCGTTAATTTCATAATAAAATCTGCTCGAGATATTGAACTTTTCTTTGAAACTTTGTTAGAAAAGTGAAATGATTGCAGCATACTACTAAACACATGCGTATTATTTGAAAACAAAAGTCATAAATGCATAACATAACTTTCAATCTGTATCAAAAGGGCAATAAAATTGTCGATGAAATATGATTAAAATGCTCATTTCCCTTGAAAAGTGCATGCGATTTTCTTCCTATGAGCAATTCACACAAAATAACGCAATTTACGCAAGCAAATGCAGCGTTATATTCCATTTGCGGAGTAGGGAATGGCGTCTTCCCTCAAGGGATGAAGCAGAGTTTCTCCAAATCCTTGAGGGCTACTTCCGGTGATGAGCGTCATTCTTAAGCTGTTACCTCTTTCCTTCTGAGGTTGCAGAGATATGATAATATTTGTTTCAATGTCCCTTTGTAAAAGTGCATACATTGAATAGTTATAGTTGCATAGAAACAAAAGAGAATTTCAGCCATATTTTCTTTTTTTCCAAATAAATTTGTTTCTTAATTTTTGGTTTCTTCCTTTAATTTTGCAAAAAATTTTTTAATTATTTATTTCTGCATTTCTATTTAGCTTGAATACACTCCAAAAGCATCTTCTAAAATTAATACCTAAAAATAAAATTTTCACTTCAATATTCAGCTGTTATAACTAAGACAGAAGTCTTATTTCTCTCATATGACGAAATTTAACTTTAAATTGTATCAAGATATAGGTTTGCTAATTAAATTAAGATATAATTACTAATCTATATTTTGCACTGCATTGCTCTTTCCGTTGTTTTTACTTAAACGCAAGCAATTCACGGTCTTTTAATGCCTGAATAAATAAGTAGAATCCTCCAAAATGTTATTTGATATATTTTCTAAAAAAATTCAATTTCTACTTGAGAAAACAGACTTTTGTTACTTCTCCATCAAATTTAAAACATTTTTGTTTAAATTTTTATTTTTATTTTATAAATTTGTAAAGTCTGGAGCAGATTTGTCTAAATGAAAAGATTAATCCTAGCTCGCTGCAGGAAAGTAATCATTCGTTAATATATAAAAATTAGTTATAGCATTTTCAATATATATATATATATATATATATATATATATATACTAGCCGCCTTTGGTGACCAGCGGGTTAGCCATGAGTAATTCGATCTAAAATTTTCAATTAAATCACATATTCATTAGCCTTGAAGTAATTCCTGGCATGTATTGGCCTGAAATAAATATTTTCTTTAAGATGATGAACGGAAAGTTCTAAAAGTACACCTTTTCCTAATAATATTCTTTAATTTTATAAATCAGTCAGTTTGAACCATCGGTTATACTTCCAAAATATTAAAATAAAATTCGATGATGTTGCCAAAATATTAAATATGTCTTTTTAAAGAAAGCGAGAAAGGGAAAAAAAGTATTAAATTAATGATACAGATATTGCAAACGATTACATAAATTTACTATTAAATCGGGATTTCAATGCATATCCTGTCTAAATTCAATCAGGTTTACCGTAAATAAAGAATATTTATTGAGTTAATGATATAGATATTGCAAACGATTATAGAAACCTTTGCTTTGCATTTATTTTTTAAAGAAAATATCACATTTTTTATTTCTTTTATTTTATCCAGTCACGTGCTGAGAGGTGCATTTCTTTAGATTTATTTTGCGATGATAGTTTTTTTTATTCGAAATTCCGGCATTATTTTATTTTATCCGGTCACGTGATAAAAACATGGTTAAAATATTTCTTTAAAAATTCGTTAAAAATAGAAGCTTACGTTATAAATTATAAATTCTAATTCTAATTAAAAATTCGAAAAAAGGGCTCCGAGCTGCACATTCCGGACCTCCAAGGTATATATGTACCAAATTTGGTAACTGTAGGTCCAACGGTCTGGCCTGTAGAGCGCCAACACACACTGTTGGATTTCAAAAAGAGATGCGGCCATGTAAACATCCTCATCAGCATAGCAACCAGTTCCATTCGACTGTAATTTTATTATACTGATTAAAGCTGATGTAAATTTGTTAGTATTTACTAAAGTCGATTTTGAAATGTAATTTTACTGATTACTGATTTACTTACTTTCTCAAATCGTTGTTCCTTTTTATAAATCACTTTTTTCATTTTATTCCTTCTAATGAACATCATAAAAGCAAAATTCATCAATGCAATTCAAAACGGTTTTTTTTAGCTTTCTTTTACACGAGTGATCAGATATAATGGCAAAAAGGGGGTTTTCCAACTCGAGAAGAGGAATAATTAAAAGTGGATATTCGTCAAAATCTTGAGTTCGAATTTATTGATGGTTTCAATGTTTCTCCGATATTTTATGTACAAGAAAGTAAAAAAAGAAGGGCAAAACAAATATACTGCCCAATGATTATGAGACAAAATTAATTTTGTATTTCATTGTTCTAGATTATCTGAGCTAAAATCCTAATACAATCTGTTTTCAATTTTTATAAGAATTATACAAGTTTTAAGTAATAAGAATTAACTATGTGAATTGAAAGAGTTTTAGTCAGAAGAAGTAAGGAAAAATAATAATAAAAGTTTCAGTAAGAAGAATTAGTGATAGGAAATAAGAAAGAAAATTGTAAGAATTTGTTACAAGAATTGTAAGAGTTTAAGTAATGAGAATCAATGATAAGAATTAAGAAAAAGGAATTGTAAGAATTTAAGTAATAAGAATTAAAGAATACGAATAATAAGAGTTTCAGTAATAAGAATTAAGTAATACGAATTATAAGAGTTTATGTAATAAGAATTGTAACATTCTAAGTAATAGAAATTGTAAGAACTTAAGTAATAAGGATTAAGAAATAAGAATTGTAAGAGTTTCAGTAATGAGAATTAAGAAATAAGAATTGTAAAAGTTTAAGTAATAAGGATTGTTTATAAATATTTATTTAAGTCTCCTTAAATGAGATTAATTTCATCTCTAACATTCGCCTATGCAAAAAGTGTATATTCCCTAAGAAGTAATAAATGTTAATAGAACTTTAAAACAAACACACAAATATTTACAATAAATATGTAGGAAGAAATGCTTGCGTACAATCGTAAAGTTTTCTTAACGCAAGCAGAAGTTATCTTCTCAAGTACCTGAGCTTTACACATTTTCCACGTTCCACAGATCACATATCTTCCGCTACAATATATGTGGGTAATGCATTCTGGAGGATAAATTTTGTGCGCTTTTCTTTCTTTCTTTAAAAAAAAGAAAATAAACTGCATTATTTTTTCGAAATGCCTTTTTTGTTGGAAATTCCGAAAAATCCATTCAGGAAAGAGAGAAGATGCAAAATAGATGTGCGTAACAAAAAAGAAAAAAAAATGGTCCGCTTGCAGTGGGGGAGATACAGTTTTCACTTCCATTTTAAGTTTCGTGTGAGGCAGGAAAAGGATGAAAGAAAATTTTGTTCGCTATAGAAAACTTTTATTTAGTTTGCGAGCTTTCCTTCATGGTTTTGTACTCGTGGCTTATAATCAATGAAGTGAAGAAGAAATAAAGTCGCAAAAGCAAACTTGGAAAGAAGTTCAGTTTGCTTAAGAAATTATTCTAAAACGTCCTAGAGTATGCGGTGTTTCCATTTGGAGAACTAATATCTAATAAAAGCAAAGGAAAAATATTTTGATTAAATAGTTTATGTTATCAAAATTTGTTCGTTTGGTTTTATGCAGTCTTTTCGTTGGGAGTAATAATCAATATCTATACTTATAATAAAGCTCAATGTGTGTGTGTGTGCGTGTGTGTGTGTGTGTGTTGGCGCTCTACAGGCCAGACCGTTGGACCTACAGCTACCAAAATTGGAACATGTATACCTTGGAGGTCTGGAATGTGCTCCTCGGAGCCCTTTTTTCGAATTTTTAATTAGAAGTTGAATTAATTAAGATTTAAGCGAAATTTCGACGTTTTTCCGCCATAACTTCCGAAAATATGATCTCATAAACATGATTTTTATATTAATTTAAAGATTTAAAAATTAGCCTTCTAATGGTATCAGTGTTTTAATGTATAACTTCAGCTTCTATTTTTAACGAATTTTTAAAGAAATATTTTAATCATATTTTTTTAACTCGTGACTAGATAAAATAAAAGAATGCCGGAAATTCAAATAAAAAAAATTATCATCGCAAAATAAATCTACAGAAATGCAACTTTCAGCACGTGACTGGATAAAATAAAAGAAATATAAAATGTGATATTTTCTTTAAAAAATAAATGCAAAGCAAAGGTTTCTAAAATCGTTTGCAATATCTATATCATTAACTCAATAAATCTTCTTTATTTACGGTGAACCTGATTGAATTTTGGCAGGATATGCATTAAAATCCTGACTTAATGGCATATTTATGTAATCGTTTGCAATATCTGTATCATTAATTTAATACTTTTTTTCCCTTTCTCGCTTTCTTTAAAAAAGCATACGTAATATTTTGGCAACATCATCGAATTTTTTTAAAAATATTTTGGAAGCATAACCGATGGTTAGAACTGACTGATTTAAAAAATTAAAGCATATTATTAGGAAAAGGTGTACTTTTAGAACTTTCCGTCCATCATCTTAAAGAAAATACTAATTTCAGGTCAATCAATGCCCGGAATTACTTCAAGGCTAATGAATATGTGATTTAATTGAAAATTTTAGAACGCTTTACTCATGGCGAACCAGCTGGTCGCCAAAGGTGGCTAGTATCTAATAAAACCAAGCAGACAAATTTTGATTAAATGCTTTAATGTTCGCTTGATTTTATGCGGTGTTTCTATTCGGAGGAATAATATCTAATGAAACCAAGCGAGCAAATTTTGATTAAATACCCTTTTTGCAGTTAAAATAATGAAAAAACTGTAATTCTTTGTTTCAAAAGTGTGGTAAAGATTTGGAAGCAAATTTATGCTTATTCACTGCATTTAAAATCATAAATTTTCTTCATCTTAAGTATTACTAAATCCCATATTAAAATTAATTTGACGCACCTTTAAATAGCGACTAAAAGCAAATGAAAAATATCACTTAGAAAAGTCGGGCAAAAAGTTTTTTGAAAAATAATTTTTTAAAATTAAATCTTCAATAATAATACATAATTTTTAAAAATGCATTTTATGTACGTGATATTTTTATGCATTTATTAGATGAAATAAGAATTTTAAAAAATGTGAATGAAGATTTAGAAATGCCGAAACTTTGTTTCCTATCTGAAACATTATCTTGAAATATAATGCTCAGTTGTTAGATCTGTACATAATAGTTTGCACAAAATCATCTTTACATCGGAAAATTAACTGTGGAAATATATCCCATTCTAAAAAGGATAAATTCAATCTATCTGTGCTTTTAAAATAATTTTTTTCAAACGCTGCTTAGTTTAAAAAAATAAGGGAAGCAAGAAGAAGACAAAGCAAGATGATATTGCAAGGGAAAATACTAGACGCATTTTCATGTTTTGCTCTGTAATCCTAAATGAAGATTTAATATTTTAAAAAGAAATTTATGTCTTAATATTAAATATTTATTTTTAAGGAAGAGCCATCGGTATTATATGTTTCAATATTACTTAATTAAAATTAAAGTTATTCAATTTCATAGGTCTATCTGCAGTTTTCAAACACCACTATGATCCAGCAGTAAGTTCGTTGTTTCAGAAATGACGAGTTGCACTTTGATATCCAAGTGAAGTAAAATCCAACTTTCACGACCCAGACGCGCCTTAAATCTGATGTCGAGGATTTAACATTTTCCCATTCGTATCTTGCAGATATCTGGAAAAGTAAAGTTTGTCCAGGTGTCGTCCCCACCGTCTGACCACAGTTCAAATTACTGGTTATATACTCAATTGGTTATATACTATACTGGTTCATACTGGTTATATAGTCAACCGAAAAATCATTATCCCTTTCATAATGAAGAGATTTGATATCTCACAGTTCGTGAATTTCCGGGTACCACTTCAATAATCCTTTTCCGATTGAGTATTTATTTTTAGAATGAATAAACATGAAAAAGAAAGAAAAAAAGATTCGTTGCAGCTAATACTTTTCCAGGTGAATTTCGAATTATGCCACTGTTTTAAGGTAATAAAAAAATCTGGGACTTTTTTACATGATGCCATAGGGCCGCGGTGGCCTGGTGGTTAGGTCTCGGATTCGGAAGCGGAGGGCTTTAGGTTCGAGACTCGATTTCACCGAAGAGCAGTCATGTGAGGGGGCCTCTTGCACGTTAAATCTGTAAGGCCAAATGCCCTCTCACTTGTCAGCCAGAGAGCTGGGTACCAGCTCAGGTATCGTCCACGCCAATTGACACCGGTTCAGAATGACGAGGTCCTCTCCAAAATAGCCTTAGTGTTGCTATAGAGCACGATGTTAATCTAATACTATAATACGAGGAATGGTTGCCAAGTCGAAAATCGCCCCAGAATTAATAAAATCCGGTAAACTTGGGGGTCTGGGGTTTTTGGCCGCGAGGAATCGATTGGCGCCGGTTTTGAAGCGCTACGGTCGAGTAGTTCGGAGTTACAGATAGGATATTTTCAAACTTTATTAGTTCGCCATATTGGCTATAGATGGCAGCACGTTACCGCTTGAAAATTTAAGTAGCCATTATGGCGAACTAATAAAGTTTTATGTTTATGCTGTTATAGGTTTATAATATGTTTCTTATGTATGTATATATGTTTGGTTTTTCTAAATAAATTTGTCAAAAATATTGAGCTTCAACACACTTCAATCTTTACCTTTACTTTACCTTTGTATAGAATAGTTCCCTTTCCAAACTCTAACTTTGTTTAGAATAGTTTACAATGGTGCACTTTAACCGGTTATCTTTTCACCAATGGTTTCACAAATTTTCTTATGGCATGTATTGTTTTGATAAATCACAATTGAAAATTTAAATCTTCGAGTTAGCTTCGATACCTGTTTTCTCCGAGCGAAGCTCGGTCACCCGCTGGTATAACTAAACTCAACTTCATCATGCCTGTTTCGATGGCAATTTACCTTCCCATTACAAGCCTTTTCCAATTCCGAAATAAATTCTCCTAATTCACACATCCTTCTTCATATAACGGCCCGCATTCGCAAGGGAGAGAAAACAGCTGGACTATTTAAGAACGTGTGTACATAACGGACAATGATGATGAGATATATTGCTGCTGGATACTGTTGTACTAGCTGCTACCCGGCGCGTTGCTGCCGCCAAAAAAATAATATTAAGTGGAATCAGTCAATCATTTGGCAATGTTTCATCGAATTAGGATGAAAGATACGATAGTACATAAAATAAGAGCAAATATCTTTTTTTATATATTAGATTTGTGTATTCTTTTTGAATTGTAAAAC
Organism: Argiope trifasciata; assembly: GCA_026543055.1. Lineage (NCBI taxonomy): Eukaryota > Metazoa > Arthropoda > Arachnida > Araneae > Araneidae > Argiope > Argiope trifasciata. The sequence continues at coordinate 17,188 of JAPMOQ010004516.1, read as the reverse complement.
TTGGTGTTCTTTTAGAATGGCAACGTAAGAAACTATTTATTTTATCTCGTTTAATATTAACTCAGAATTCTGAAATTTAATTTTAGAAAATAAATTGAATAAAATATTTTTTTAAATGGATTAATAATAGAAAATATATTTATACCATAAAATTTGTAATATAGTTGAAAAGATAATTTTTTGAAAACTTGAAATGGTACGATATAATTTACACTATAATATTTTCGGAAGTTACTGCAAAGAAACTAAAATTTAATCAAAATTTAAAACCCCAGAGTTGGCCTTCCCAACTTTTTCTCTCACAATCTGCAATAAAGTTGTCACCTCTGAAAATGACTTGCACGAATTTTACGTACAATAGCTACAAAATATGAGCCTTTCACTTGGATTTAGCATCCCTACAGAATCTATTGTCTCCTCGGCGAGTTGTTTGGAGATTAGTTCATGTCAAATAAATGTGGTTAATATTGTATTTTTTTTTAATTTTAATAAAAATTTATAGGAAAAATAAAAATAAATGTATTTTCTATTAATCTTAGATATTTCATTTTTATCGATATTCCGGACTGGCATCAATCATATTGAGACAGTGTATGGCAGGCAGAGAACTGCTTTGTGGTTTGTGACTGTAACTTCAACGGCTGGGTCTCATTTTCCATAAAAAGGGGTGGGGGAGAGACGTCGAATTTCAATTCATAAACGCCTAGAAAAGAGGTATGGTGGATGCATGACATCAGACATTTTCTGTTTTTTCTTTGGCTTCCTTATGCCAGTTCACTTCAAAACAAATTTGCGGATGAATCTTTACAACAAAGTGGCGCCTGTTAACAATATAAAACACAAGCAGTGATCTAATTGAATTTATTTTACTTATTCAAATAATAATTAAAAAATATATAATTAAATACAGTGAAAACTTAAATTTCAAACAAAAAGCAGAACAGTAAAAAAATGAGATCTACAACTGCAAATTTTAAATTACTATGTGAGCACATTATTATTTTAGGTCATAATTTCTCTTAATTAATTTAAATAATTTGAGATTATCATTGATTTTGAGATGGAAAAAAATACCTATCACTTTTCTAAATATGGACATATGCATAATCTGATAGTCTCGTTATTGTTTCAAACCGGTTTGAAGTGGTTAATGACTAATGAATGAAGACAATTCGTAAGAACTCATAGAATGAATCATTTGGAAATCAAGCTGTAAATGGGTTGGAGATAAATCGCCAAATGTAACAACCTTCTGCATTATTTTCTAATAACCCTAAAAGCGAAAAATGGATGCTTGAAAAACGATAAATAGCCAATTTGTTGTCTACGCATTCTGGGGCTTCAGAAACGTCAAGCTAAAACAACATTACGTTCTCACCTGTTAGTAAATAAAAGAAAAGAAAGAAAGATCAAATGTAAAAAAGACTACAGCTTTAATACTTTAATACTTTTTTTAGTTTACTTCTGAGAAAGGAAATTCCTACTCGACTTTGAGTAAAAATAACAAGTAAAAGTAAGCATTTCTGAGAAACGATATCTTTCTGATCTGTCTTGCTACAACCCTTTTAAAACATTGTTCTCCCAGGGATAAAAATCGATTTCAATCTGAGTGAGTTCCAATTATTTCAAATTCCTTTTTTCAATTTGTGAAGACTTCTTCATAATTCTTCATTTTCGCGCAGGGATATCACTTTTTCGTGAAACTCTCGTTTCTTGGAGAATTTCCTTTCTAATTTTTCACAGTATTTCCATTATCTTTGAAAAAGTGAAGGCATGAAAAACAAGCTGAAGATGATTTGTTTCATTAGAATAGTTATGAATGATGCACTCCAGTTTGCTCAGGTCACTTCTGATTTATCATCTTTTCATGTCTTTAGCTTTGTCGTGGAGCATGTCGTAATGATTCTAATTAAGGTATCCGACGACGTTACAAACACCGGTTATTGACAACATTGGTGAATTATTTTTTTATTATTTCTTGTAGTTCGGACTTCCGTCTTTCAAAAACAGTTTAATTATTACAAGGAAAGGAAGGTCCGACCTATTATCCAGAGGAATTTTAAGCAAATCGGATTTTTCAGCTAAAATTTGTAATTTCACTTCCATTTTCACAAAACTTCAATTTTTCGTAAAAATTGTCCATCGTTAACATGATATCTCAAAAACTGATACAGGTATTTACATAAAAATATCAGCGTGTGTTTTAGATGATATAGGCAATGAAATGAAATAAAAGTTTAATTAAGAAAAATTAATAATTTATGGAAAACTGCATATATACGCATATTTTTCCCCATAACTTCTTCACATCTCAAAATGATTTAAAGATTTTGATTCGTTTCCTTCATCATTATATTCTTTAGGTTTTGTACAAAGAAAAATAGGATTGCTACAACACAATTACGTGTAGAGTGTCAACCGTTTTGGTTCAATTTCATTAAAATGTACTACAAACTTTCCTATTTCACAAAATATATTACATTTTCAAATAATTTTGTAGTATTTATAGATTTAATAATTGACAATACATATAAAACTCATAAATAGTTTTTTTTTAATTCAATTTTTCAAAATTCTACTTTAGAACATAGTCAGATACTTTAAGTAATTAAATGTCCATTCACAAGATAGGCGAATGCGAATAAATGTTCATTAAAAGAACAACTTTTTGAAAGATTGATTATTTGTTCCTTAATGAAATCGGCGCTAACTTTGATGATACTAATCTTTATCAAATATATTGTGATTATCATTGTCATTTTTAAAAACAATCTAATAAGAAGTATGAAAATTATAAATAATTTCAAGGCGGATTATTACTGGAAGAATTGATAAACCAATATCTGGATAATACTTCCTTCAGTACTTATTTCTGATTGAGATTTGATTTCTTAACGAGCTAGATGGGTGAGATAGTAATAAATTGTTGCCCGCTTTATAAACATGAATGATTCGTGTCCATTTAGTTTTGGAATATCTATTGCGTATCTTGTAGAATCAAAGAGGAGGTGAGCTTACCTCGTTCTGTGATTCGTTGGATTCAAGGTGGCCACATTTGATTGCAGGTGACCGTTCTCTGGTTCAGGTCTGAATTACGATCGATGGGTGAATGAGTGAAATGTATGAACGAAGTCCGTTTCGTGAATAGGGCCCTGACATTGTTTTATTTTGTTTGGTTTCTTGGTGCAAAAGTCCTATCTGGCTATGCTGCGCCAATCCAATGGTTAGAGTATAAAAGGTATTATAAAACATCGGGTCGGTCTAATTCCACTTGGTCATATCAAGCCGAATGAGAGAGTAACTCTTTCGAATGAAAGCAGAAGTGTGCGCCTTTCGTTGTGAACGAGCACCGTTCAGGTAAATGTAAGACTTCTCTCGGACGCACAAGACACAACCCTTTTGAGGGGGTGGTCGAACTCATTCATCCCACTGTAAGTCAGAGTTTAGATCCCAATCAGAGACCAACCTATCCCTGATTCAGGGATGGGAACTTGAAGGACTTTGCAGTCACGGCCTACTTAAGGTGCCCCAGCCACCATCAGCCAACACGGCGATCTTTGGCCGAAACGAGTACAGAATTGGCTACTTTTCAGTTACGAGACGGACACTGTACCAACCAGGCTACCACGGCCTATTATGAAAGATTCACGTATTGAATTATACTCACAGATGTGTCAAGATAAAATTACTTAAGTGAGGAGTAAAAAATGAGTTTAGCTATTTAAAATCCAAAAAAAATAAAAGAAGAATACTTGCTACACTTGTGTAATGTACATGAACTTAAAAAAGAAATGATCCTCATAAACAGAAAAAAAACTACTAATACAAAGAAAAATGTTGCATTTTAAAAATTGAAAAATGTTTGGATGTCATTTTTCACTTATCAAGTCTTGCAATGTTGGAGAAGGAAAATTGAAAAATTGGACATGATAAGAATGATAAACAGGACATTCAATCAAAATACAAGAAATAGTAAAATTTACTTGGTAGCTGTTGCTCATTGGCGGATTTTGACATAATATAAGATGCTTTTGAGTGAAACTTGTATGCCCTATACGGAGACGAGGGCTGTCACGTATGATTAGCAGGGACGCATTATTCGCCCTTAATGGCGCTATTAAAATGACGGACGCTAAACCTCGGCTTAAAATTGCAGACTTTGTCTGCGGATTTGTCTATGACTAGGCCTCTGACTAGGCTTAAGGAACAACAAATGGTGAAGTTATGAAGAGAGGCATATTTTTAAGAAGCCAATTGCGTCTAATTCAAAGATTACTCTTTAGAAACTGTCCGTAGGACCAAGGATAACAACAGATAGCGACCGTTTTTTAAGTAAACAAAACTTACCCTCTATTCTGTATATGTTTACTGTACTATGTATTAATAATAAGAATTGCCCCATGAATGTGCAAGGCTTATGATTTTATTTACTTCCTTTTACTTTAAAATTCACAATATATTTTTTCTGCTAGCCGATAAATTCAAATAAATCTTTAACCGTTGATGGATAATCCAAAATATTGCCGCATTAAAACGCAACATTAAATAGTCTGCATAACTGATTAGTTAAGACGCTGGAATCAGTTATGAAATCATGTGTTCGAGTCCCAGTAAAATTTGTTTTTTCTTGATTTCGTGTTCCAGATTATTCTGGACCTTTCTTTCATTTACCAGATAGGTGGTCTGGACTTTTCTCACTGTGTCCAGAAACGTATTCTGCAACATTCCCTACATGTATAAAAGCTGAAGATTTCCCAGTCACAGTGTTATTAGTTCAGAGTTGAATGAATAAATTGATTTAACTCTACTTCCTGTGTCTTCTTCAGTTTTGTCTACGTGACAATATTTGTACGATTGGCATTTTATTATCAATCTTCTCTTAAGACATAAAAAAAGAAGAAAATGATTTCAAAAAGCGAATTTGCTATATGTAGATATACCTTACAAAAAATAATTTTATGATGTTTGAGTAAGATATCTATAGCCACTAAAGTTTTTATAAGCATTCTGAAAACCAAAAATCATTTAAATTTCTATTGAAATGGGAAATTTTTGTTTTACTATCTAAAGAACTTCACTAAATTCTCTTCCACAAAACTTGTACTTCACAAAATACTTTTTCGTTTCCGGGGATATTTTCGAAAAAGAAATTTCCATTTCTAAAGATCTTTTTGAAGAGAGAAGGAAGTGAAGGCATTTTTTTATTGAAGGAGAAGTTTTATCATATTTTATTTTTTCGCTGTGAAACTTTATGAAAGACGTGACAGTTACTGATCTCATATTAGTTGTACCAAGTTGATAGAATTGGAATCATATAATTTTCATATGAAGACATATGTATCTGATGCGACAATGTCAGCATTCTTGCATTTGTTTGGTAAAAATGTTGAGAGATTTACAGGTTAGGACAAACAGTTGGTGTAAAAATTAGTAGC
>JAPMOQ010004516.1:0-11653 GCA_026543055.1 Argiope trifasciata | reverse complement strand
ATATATATATATATATATATATATATATTAATTAACAAAATAAGACAACCGAATCAAAATAATCAATAGAAAAAAATATTCAATAGAACAGGAATCCGGCCTGAAAACTTCGTCAGGAGCCACTTTCAAGCAAGGATTCCTAATAAGGGATTTTTTCTGTGAGGCATCGATGGACAATGGTCAAAAGTATTGACACCTCGTGGCCCGAAAATGAAGGCAGAAGAGACATACCAATTTTAACAGCAAAAGACAAAAACAAAGCAACAAATGAAACAAATATATATATAAAAAGTAAAAACTACATAAGAAAAATCACAATGAATGACAAAATTAAGAAAACAAAAAGTTCAACAGACCTGACCGCGGATCAGCCGTTCTTCCTTTCCAATAATAATACTACAGAGTAACCAAACATAAATGGGATTTATTAGCGCCATCTATTTCACTAAAATTTCATTATTTCTTTTTTTTTATTAAAATATTGATATTACAGTAGTTTTTGGGAAAATCATTATTGTTTAAATTTTTAATAAAACTATTTGTTGCTTTTATAAAAGAAATTTTGTTATTACAAATTGTTTTAATTTTATTGAATTGTGAGAAAATTAAATTTTTGAAAATTTTCGAGTTAAGATTAGAGTGATAATTACAGAGTTTAATTATATTAAATTTGAATTCGTCTCTTTTATCATAAATACCTACTATTGTTTTTTCATTAGCAATTTCGATCCTTAAATCCAGATAAGTGGCTTCAAGATTATCATTATTTGTTTCTTTTAAAGTTAATTCTTTAGGATAACAGTTAGTAACAATATTGGTATTATCTAAGTTAATCAAAATTAAATCATCAATAATTTAATCATTTAAATTCGATATATACAGCAATGGAAATTTAAAAACATGACGATTTCGTTTCTGAGCTCTTGTTATTTTTATGAATTAACTTTCGATACATAATCAGAAACTCTGACTTTCTTGTATACGAAATATAGAAGAGAATTCATTAGAATCGTCTACAAGTGCGAAAATGAGATTTTGACAAATTTCCCAGTCTTAGTTTTTCCTGAGTTTGAAAAAAAATGTATTATATTTGTCTATCTGTCCTTAAATTCATGTGAAGAAATTGCTTTGAGTTAAAACATATTGAGTTCTACATTAAATTTGTAGGTTGCTGTGCGATTTTTCCGAAATCTTAAACAAAGGCCATTCTGAGGAAATATATTTTATAATGTTAGAATAAACTACAAAACGAAAAACTACTATAACTACAAAACGAAAAGAACTAGATGGATAATATTTGGAATAAATATTTAGTATCGAAATTATAGGTCTGATGGAACTTCAAACCAAATTCGAAAAAACATTGACTATTTATTCCATCTGTCTTTCGCAGGTAAGTAAACGTAATAATTTTAAAATATAATGTATAAAATAAATGAAATTTGATATGCAATCTTGTATATAGATTTGTTCTGTGTCAAATATTTATTTTAATTTATCCAATGCCATGCCAGAATAAATAAACAGAGAAAAGAATCATTACAACCTTTTGTATATTTAAAAAAGGACAAGCAATATTTTTATAGATTTGCTTTAGCTTTCGTTAAGAGCAATATTAATTGAGTTGGGGAGTAATTTCATAGCGTTTTTATCAAAGACTTTTTTAAAGAAATTAAATCGATTTGTCTCTCGACCGATTTGTTGATTCCGTTCCGCCCAAAATCACCCTGTCTGGTTTTGTAGGCCCTCTTTATTATCGAAAGCCCCCTCATATAGTGCGAAAGGGAGCGGAAAAGATGGTAATCCGACGGCGTAAGATCCGGAGAATACGGAAGATCTACATTTAAATTCTTGGCTTTGATGACTTGTGCAACATGAAGCCTGGTGTTGTCGTGAAGGAGTATGGTTTGACCTCATCGGTGGGGTCTTTTCTGTCGCATAACCTCTTTCACGTGGCGTAGCTGGGCTATTTAGAGTCCTTTGGTGACCATGACATTCCTTTCGAGCATTACCCAGTACACCATGTCCTTACACTCCCCCACCAAACGCATATCATGGTCTTCTTTGGATGAAGGTCAGGCTTGACCCTTTGAGTGTTGCACACTTGCTTATGACGCCTTTTCCGTATTCGTTCCAAATGTCCCGTGTTACCTCAGCAGCTCTTTGGCCTGCATGAAAAGCGAAGAAGAGCAGGTGCCTAAAATATTGATTCTTACCTCCTGGATATTCCATTTCTAAGCCTTGAAAGTGATTGAAAATTAAATGACTCAAAAAGACGAGTAGCACCGTTTTGCAGAGCAGAAAAAGCTCTATCGAATGAATACCATACACTTGGTCAAACAGTAAAAAATTCGTTGGAAAACAAAGTAAATATAAAAGTGCTACGAACTTATTCCCCAACTCAATGCTAAAGTATGCGAGAAATAGTTTTGTTGTATATCTCTGTTTATGAATATTTCATTCACCTTGAGGGCTGTGGTGCTTCTCAGGCGCGAAATATAATATATAACCCGTAAATAGTATTAAGTACGGAGCGGATTTCCGTGTTATTCACTCTACTTTAGATCAGAGAGGTCAAATCGACAATGTATTCTGGAGAACTAATTGATTTTATTATTCATGACTCATCTATGAATAAAAGAAAAAGGAAATACTGCAACGGCTAAATTAATTTTCCATATTAAAATGTTGGTGAATCTCCAGCAGAACATCTGTCAATATAAATAAAGCACTGGATTCTTTCTAATTAATTCTAGTTTCCGCATTTTTGCTGGTGACTTTCTTCTGACTTGCTTGGTGACTTTCAAGTATTTTACACAGAAAAAGTTTTCTGGTTTTAGAATAAAGAGAGAATTTGACAACTAAATATACCCCATACGTCCGCTGATTTCGTTTCAACTTCAAGGTTGTCAGAAGTAGATACAGTAGCCATAACAGATGTTGATTAAAAACAGCTGTCATAAGTAGATACCATTAGGAAAACAAATTTTAAAAAGTTCTATTGCTCATTTGCTGAATTTTGAAAGCAATGTTATTAGATTCACAGCGGAAAGGAATCAACTATTATTCTAAAGTTGTTGTGTCTTAAGTGTTTCGTTACACAGTAGGTGCTTATCTGCTCATAAAAAATCATTCAATTTTCGATTCTTGTGCGGAGTAGGCACCCTGAAACGATTCATTTAGAAACACTATTATTTAGTTATTGCGATTATTATTACATATCTTATAACGTGGTGTCGAAATGACACTGGCGTACATTTAAAGGTAATCGAAATTCCGGACCTTATGGTGTTAAATCTCTCACATTTTAAATTTAGATTTAAAACAGAACAAAGTAGTTTGGTATGGGATTATAACACCAAGATTATTGATTTCTTTTAAATTTTGGAGGAAATTGTTTTGCAGAAAATTTTGTTTTGTCTGTCTATTCGTGAGCATCTCATGCAATTGGGTAGGTGAAATTTAACTTTTGATTTTATTACTTGAAACGTGGATTTGTACCGAACTTAAAATCTAGTTCAGCAAAGAGTTTATCATCTGTATCATTTGCTGTTTTGTCTATAGACAATTTTCCACATCCATTCATTGATATAAAAGTTGTTTTTTAGATCATAAGTGTGTGCAATGTAAAAATTTTGAGTACCATTTTCAACAATTATTCTTGCTAATATTTTGTTATAGAGAAAGCAGTTTCTTCTTTTACCTTTATTTCTACAATAATTATTATCTTCATTCTTCATTTTGAATCAGAAGGTTTAAAGCGGCTTAGGGGTAAATAAATTATCATTCTTGAACGTAAATTTTTACCCTTCACTCTCAGATAGAGCCTCTCACTCCCCATTCAACAAAGTACATTATTTTGACGTTTTATTTATTTATTTAAAAATTTAAATTGGAAAAAGTATAAAAAGACTAATTAAAAATTTAGATTATTTTTTTTAAATAAAACTAAACTTAGAGCTATAATTATTTTTTTTCATTACAATAAGCAAGTTCTTATGCTAGCTGAATAATTTTGCATCGAATTTCCTTTTCTAGTGCAAAGAATAGTTATAAAATTATGTTTTTTAAGTTGTAGAGAGTCAATGTTTTTTTATTATTATTTTGTTTTGTTTTCAAAATACATATTAATTTGAAATTACGTTCAAAAGCATGAAATGATATTAAACTTGAATAGTTTTTGTATCGTTGAATAATAAAATAAAAAAAATTAGATCATAAATTTTTGTAAAAACAACATAAAAGAAAAACTAGCCCTCATACAAAAACTAAACACCCTACACCAAAAAAGAAAGGAGAAAAAATCCAAACAAACCTCGTACGTTTCACAAAACTAATTTTCCCTGATAGTTTTTCTTTTGTCTTTCCTCGCTCCACGAGATTCCCTTTCCGTGATCTCTATTACAGTTACAGTGCCTCTTTTGTAGCTTTTCTTCCAGCGCATATTATTTCCGGACAGGCATCGATCATGACGAAAAAGTGTTTCGTTACAAGCAATTGTTTTGCAACAGAGCAACCGCGTCTCTTTTCATCAAGAACAAAGGGAGGAATGACAATCCATGAATGCTCAAAGATCGAATTTGATGGATGAATTTCATTTTTTTTTTGGTCCTGTCTGGTCATCTCAGACGAGTTGGTGATGGATATTTAGGGAAAAATAATATCAACTGCTTTCTATTATATTATAAAACAACGCATTATTAGTTTTAAGAAAGACGGCATAATACCGAAACCTTTTTGATCGGACATTTTTCTATTAATTGTCAGTATGAACGTTTTTGCAAATAAGTTCTTTTCGAACTTAATTGGGGCCTCGGAGGGCTGGTTGGTAAGGTCTCGACTTTGGAACCGGAGGGATTTCAGGTTCGAGACCCGATTCTTCCGAAGAATCGTCGAGTGAGGGGGTTCCTTGAAGGTTAAATCTGTCAGGCCAAACGTCCCGTTGGTGTGGAGATGCGGGTGCCACCTCAGATGTCGTACTCGTCATATGGCCGTGGTTCAAAATGATGAGGTTCGTCGAAAAATATACCTAGGATTATTTTACATCGGGACGTTAAAATAACTAAATTAAACTAGGTAAATTAATTGCATTCTTTATTTTTTAAAAATATTTGTGTCATCTTTGAAAAATTTCTTTCTTAATATCTGTATGAAAGCAATTTGTAAAGCCTTCATTTAACTAGCTAATTAAAATAATGTTATCTCGAAAATTGTACAATAGTTATGAGAAATAATAATAGTTCGTAAGCGAGAAACTTTCACGATAAAGAATAATCGTACTTTTGCCATTTTATGTTATTTATATATATCTTTATATTTTATTTTTTATTATAGGTAAGTATTATTTTTAAAAGATTAAAAGAAAAGTATTTTTTATAAATAGAGATAGTTATCAAAGTAATGGAAAAACTTTAGATTTATAAAAAATCCTTCATTAGTACGGTGTAGGTCTGTCTTTGATACGTTATTAAGCTTGGATTCTCCTAGAAATCGATTTCTACAAGTGTCGAATAGTGTTTAGAGGAATATTGCATCATTCCACCTGGAAATATTGTGAAAGTTCAGTAAGAGGAGGATATTGACACCGTATTGAATTCTCTAAAACAGACCATAGCGATTCAATTATATTGATTTCTTCCATCCCGCTGTAATCGGGGAACTGTGAATGTCAAGGTAGATTATGTTTATTTGAAATAACATTATTTTTAAATAATGTTATTTCAAAAACATTATAGTACTTATAAGAAATAATAATAATTCGTGAGCGAGAAGCTGTAAAAATTAAGAATAAGTGTACGTTTGTCATTTTATGTTATTTATATTCATTTTTATATTTTACTATCTGGTATTCGGAGCGTCGCTGCCACAGAAGAAATAATTTCTGAAATATCTTTTAACATTTAAAATAAGTGACTTGGAATGATGGAAAGAATGATATTTATTTTTGTATCGGAAATGAATACATTCATTGAAATTGATTTATATTTAAAGGAGAAGCTTAAATAATATTAATTCTATTTTTGAAATTTATTATTCAAGAAACTAATCAATGCAAGCAATAAGCAGTCGAAGTTTCATCGCAATTGGATGAGTGGTACGGCAGCGCATAACAGACATACAGACAAACATTCACTTTTATTTATATAGATTTTTTGTTATAGGTAAGAATTATTTTTGAAAGATTAGTAAAGTATTTTTTTATAAAAACAGATATTTCTCAAAATAATGGAAGCAATTTAGAGTTTTAAAAAATCCATTATTATTTCGGCGCAGGACTGTCTTTGATATGTTATTAAGCTTGGATTCGCCTAGCAATCGATTCATACCAGTGTTGAATAGTGTTTAGAGGAATATTGTATCATTCTACCTGGAGATATTATGAAAGTTCAGTAAGAGATGCCGGTGGAGGATATCAACTCCGTATTGAACGCTCTAAAACCGAACATAACGATTAATCATCTTGAGGTAGGGTGGCTTCTTGCGTACAGCTGTCCACTCCATGGAAATTGGGGGACGGTGAGGGCCAAGAGAGATGTTTCACTTCATCCTCGTGTTATCAAACCATGCTTGCACATATCTGCATGGATAGGTTCCTTATCATATTGGGAAATTCTATCTGTTGCAAGAACCAAAGTTTGCATCATAGGATTGACCTGGTCAGCTAATATTTCTCTATGGTCTTGGTGTATCTAATGCCACTTGGTCATACTAAGCCCGAATGAGAGTAGCACTTTCGAATGAAAGCAGATGCGTGTGCCTTTATTTGTTAACGAGCACCGTTAGGGTGGAAGTTCGATTTTGCTCGGACACACACGGCACAACCCTTTTTAGGGGGACTCATTCATCCATCTGCAAATCAGAATTTATATCCCAATCAGGAACCTACTCATCCCTGATTCAGTACTGCCAGAGATATACGGGAACTTGGAGTTCTTTGCAGTGACGACCTATTGAACGTGCCCGAACTGCCATGAGCCAACACGGAGGACTTTGGCCCCGACGAGGGCAAACTTGCTACCTTTCGGTCATGAGATCAACGCTCTAACAACCAGGCTACCTTGGACCACACATTTCTCTATACTTCTTCTCCACAGTGATCCTTTCATTTAGGGTTACGATTGGTCCAGCAGAAAATCACGACATCGCTTCCCGTGCCAGATCTATGCTTGGCACACAAACGCTTCATGCCCCTGCAACTATAGCCCTGTAGTTATTTAATCAGTATAATGAGCATGAAGTGGGAGAGGCATGGGAAGCCGCTCCTCTTTTATCCATTCCCGTGACTATTGTTCGACGTCTTACATTGAGTGATTGAAATAGGGTTAGGCATTTTAATATCGGATAAAGCAAAATGGGTGCTTTTTGAAGTTCAAATGGGAAATAAATTTGACCTAGAAAGCTAACTGTCAATCAGAAACAGAAAACTTGCTCCGTTTCACAGAAACAGATTTATAGCTTAATTGTGATTACAAGATTCTGAAAAATACCAATAAAAATATTTCCGAAAAAACGAGAACAGAAATAAAAAGAGAGAGGAAAAAAGGAAGCAACAAACATACACAATTGCAAATACAAATAAACACTATGTACAAACACAAAAATAACAGAAAATAAAAAGATGGATGCAGAGTGCTACTCGTGGGAATAAGGGTCAGAGAATCTAAACACATCTCGGGTTCCATCGAGATGCCGAATCATTCTTCGAATTTTCTTCCTGGTTCTTTGGGAAGATGCAAAGCTGCGGAGCCAGACTCATTCTATTGGGTTGGAGGGAAAGTTCTGTGGTATTTTAAAGAAAATGTTTGAATTCATTTATAAAAATATGTGTTAAATATTAATCAATTATATATGCTCCGTTATTTGTTACAACCTGTTTCCATCTTCCAGGTAACCTGTAAATTCCTGTTTTGTAGAAGTTCTCATCCTTGGAGTTAAAATAGTCAGCAACTGCCTTAGGAACACTTTCAAAAGACTTGAATTTTTTTCCCGTTAGATAATTTTGCAGAGATCTGAACAGGTAATAATCAGAGGGTGCAATGTCAGGTGAATACGAGGGGTGACTAAGGATTTCCCATCCTAACGCATTCAGCTTTTGTAGTGTCACCATTGCAGTATGCGGGCGAGCATTATCGTGGTGGAACACTATTCCTTTTCTGGACGCTAATGCTGGCCTTTTTTCTTTGATAGCTGCATTCAATTTATCCAGCTGATTGCAGTACAGATCCGCGGTGATGTTTTTTCCCTGTTTCAGCAACTCGTAATACACTGGACCTTTCCTGTCCCACCACAAACAAAGCAGTACTTTTCGTGGATGGATACTTGGTTTTGGAACTGTTGCTGATGATGTTCCTGGTTTGCAGTAAGATTTTTTTTCTTTTAATATTCTCGTAAAGAATCCACTTTTCATCTCCAGTAACCAGCCTGTCCAAAAACGGCTCCATATTGTGTCTAATCAGATGTGATGAACATATTCTTACACGATCAGACAAATTCTTTTCCGTTAATTCATGTGGAACACAAACACTCTGCTTTAACACAAACCCAAGAGATTTAATGTGATCTCCAACAGTTGTATGATGAATGCCAAACTCTTCTGCAATTTCTCGACTTGTTAAACGTGGATTATTTTCCAACATGGATCGCAAAACATCATTATTGATCTTGGATGGTCGTCCAGATCGAACACTTTCTTTGAGGCTCAGGTCCCTGGAACGAAATTTGCTAAACCATCTTTGACAAGTACGAACATTTACAATATCTTTTCCAGATACCGCACATAAATTTTTACATGCAACAGATGCGTTGCTTCCTTTTTGGAATTCATATAAATGCATTTTATCTACCAACATGTATTTCCCTTTAAATATTACAAGTAAATGATGAACGGTAAAAAACAGCACCTTTTATATTATATAGCAGCTAAAAAAACAAAAAAAAATCCGATTGACTCACTAGGCAGATGTTTTTTTTTATTTACAAGAAAAATCACCTGCATATTTAAAATACGATAGAACTTTCCCTCCAACCCAATAGTTCGAATGTAAACATGGCTACGTAAAAGAAAGAAGTCGGCATGCATTCTGTTGCGTGGTGGATTGTCGGGGCTTCAAAATCTCCGCAGGGGCAGAATGCATTAGGAATCGGATTGAAACGCCAAAGACATGAGGGAAATTGCCCTTGACATGTGAAGAAAAATATATTTTACCTTTCCCAGTCACTTGGTAAAAGGGCGAGTTTGGGGAGCATGTTGAATGTAGATCTGCCCTTATCTTCCCAATCATGTTGTCCCTATTTCATCATTTTATGCTCTAAGAATGATTTAAGGTGGGATTTCGGTCCCTTAGTGTGACAATGATCCATGTCTGATTTCACTGCTTCCTTTGCCAGTCTAACGTCTTCTTCATTTCCCTCATGCCCAACGAGGGATTTAATCCAGGAAACTTCCATTTGTCTGTGTTGGGTAAATGTTTACAACTAGCCCTCGAAACTGGATTTTGGTTAAGGAAATAATCACGATGATACGCTTGTGCAGGCGCCATCAAAATCTGTCCTGCTGTAGGGAAAATTGTGAAACACGATTTGTTCAGATCATATTATGTTCTTCCGCTTATCGATCGACCAGGTCTTGTGAATGTGACAACACTGCCGGTAACGTTTACCATTAACATCTGTGACAAGTGGCTGGGAATTGCTGCTCTGTCAAAAATATGAAAATGCTTTCTAACTATAGTCACTACCACTGGGGAATTTAGATGGTACAGAGACCTGTACTCACTCTTTCTGCAGTTATTCGCTTTTTAGACGCAATTCGTTTCAATACCCACCTGTCTCTTTCAATGAGCTTCTATTTCCACCTACTATTTTGCTTTGCTGCGTTGTGTGTATGCTGTCATGACTTAAAGCACCATGCCTCTAGAAGTGCCTAAAATTTTGGATGGTCCAATCACACATGTTCATACTAGACGGGCTCCTACAATTTAGTTTCTTTAAAAATCTGATGGGTCCGACATTTTACGCTTTTGACATAAATCCAAGAATTATAGAACTTTAATAAAGGTTACACATACTACCAGAATATATACAATGCTATTTATAAAAAAAACAGTCGGCTATTATTATGGTGCCAGGAATCTCACTTTCATCCAATGAGCGACAGCCTATGACTTCACTTTCCGCCATTAGGAGACGCCTGTGATCTCACTGTCCGCCACTGAACAACACCTGTGACATTACTTTCCGCCATTGGGTGGCGCCTGTGCCCTCACTTTCCCTATAAACTTTCATTGTCATCCATTTAATTCTAAAATATCATCTGGACTTATTATTGCTTGCCATCGAAACCCCCACATTATATTTCCTTGTTTATGAAGTGCATTCAAAAATGTATTTTTCATTCACAGTTGCTTTCATTATTTTGATAGCCACATGCAGGTCGATAGTTTGTGATGATCTTAATGTTATAAAAAATTCATCTAAATGCTACTTTAACATCTTTGTTTCAACGATTTTATTGGTTTCGTAAGAATGATTTTTATCTTGAGAATTATTTATTTCAGGAGAGGAAAAAAGTATTCAGATTTCTTAACTGTTTCTTTGAAAGATCCCTTCATAAGTTGTATGCTCTTGAGTACTTTGAAAAGCAAAAATTATTGTTTTTCATTCATGGAATACTCTGAGAAAACTAATTAATGAAAATGGTGAAAGGAAAATATGAATTATTTATATCTTTGTGATGTATTGACATAAAACCATAAGTAATCTCTTTACAATTCAGGAAGGTTACAACTCTTCATTATAAATGAGCATAAGTACTATTTTGGTCATACTGAACCGGGTCAGATGGGAAAGATGAAACATGAGTGATCACTATCGTTTCTAAACGTCATATCATATGTATAAGAGAAATTCAACTCTAGATAAGTGGCTTAACTTTCAGTAGACTAACACATAACGATGGATCATCGTGAAACCTGGAATATTCTTGTTCCAAAACTGAGATCTTCATACTAAACTTCTTCGAATTAAAATCTCGCCGTCAATTTGTCTGACATCTCGAAAAAAAAATGGAAATAAATAGATAAACTAAAAAGTTAAATATAAATATATAACTTGCTGGAATCCGGCAAGTTGCTGCAGCCGAAAAAAATAATATTAAGTGCCATCAATCAATAATTTGGTATTTTTTCCTCGAAATAGGATATGTTAGATTTGTATATTCTTTTAGAATTGTGAAACTTGATGTTCTTTCAGAATGGTATTGAAAGAAACTATTCAGTGACTAGTTTAATAATCATTCAGAATTCTCAAGTTTAATTTTAGAAAATGCGATTAAAATATTTTCTTTTAAAATTGATTCCAGAGAGAAGGCATATTTATACCCCAACGTACCATAAAATCGTTAATCTAATACTATAATACGAGGAATGGTTGCCAAGTCGAAAATCGCCCCAGAATTAATAAACTCCGGTAAACTTGGGAGTCTGGGGTTTTTGGCCATGAGGAATCGATTGGCACCGGTTTTGAAGCGCTACGGTCGAGCAGTTCGGAGTTACAGATAGGATATTTTCAAACTTTATTAGTTCGCCATAATGGCTACTTAAATTTTAAAGCGGTAACGTGCTGCCATCTATAGCCAATATGGCGAACTAATAAA
>JAPMOQ010004505.1:0-18381 GCA_026543055.1 Argiope trifasciata | reverse complement strand
TATTTTCATATTTCGCTTTGCTAAGAATCAATTGCAGAGCTTATGTGCAAGACAGAACTTTGAACTGGGCTGCATTCTAGTTTACCAATTTGCAAAACTTGAACAGGAAAAATTTCGATCAGAAGCAAACAAGCAATAAATGTGTTTTTTTCCCTTTTAGATTAATTGCATTTGCGTTATTTTAATGAAGAGAAATTTTAAAATATTTCAATGATTTAAACCAATATTTCACTGACGATAGCACCACCCAATCACCACAGTTTTCACTACCATATCTCGTCATTTTCCTATTTCTCTTTCTTAATAGACAATTGTAGAACTTGTGTGCAAGACAGTTCTTTGAACTGGGGTGCATTCTAGTTTACCAGTTTGCACCACTTGAACAGAAAAAATTTCAAACAGATGCAAGCCAGCTATAAATGTGTTTTTTTCCTTTGAAATTAGTTGGATTTGTGTTATTTTGATGCAAAGATTTTTAAATATATTTCAATGATTTAAACCAATATTTCACGGTCGGTAGCACCACCCAAGCAGCACAGTTTTCACTACCATATCTCGTCATTTTCCTATTTCGTTTTGCTACGAATCAATTGGAGAGCTTATGTGCAAGACAGTTCTTTGAACTGGGGTGCATTCTAGTTTACCAATTTGCACCACTTGAACAGAAAAAATTTCAATCAGAAGAAAGCAATAAGAGGAGGGTTTTTTTTCTTTTATGATTAATTGGATTTGTTGTTTTAATGTAAAGAAATTTTAAAATATTTCGATTATTCAAAGCAATATTTCACAATCAGTAGCATCGCAGCACCGTTCTGATTTTTCTCCTTTTTAAGAGACTATTGGAGAGCTTATTTGGAAGACAGTTCGTGGAATTGCGGTGCAACTTTGTAAATTAATTACAAAAATTTCAATCAGAAACAAGCAATCACGAAGAGAATACTGTTGTTTTCTTTCAGGAGGAATTGGAGGGATATTTGATGAATTTAAATGATATATAAGCAAGATAATTTTTGCAGAACCGTTATGACTTTCGATTCGGTACTTTGTTTAGAATCGGAACTTTTATAGTGCCTTTATAGAAATCAGTTTCATAATTTGAAAAAGAAGTGCAGGGAGACGTTTATTTGCTTTCCTTAAATAGAATTTATTCTGAAGCACTTTTTATGTAAAAAAAAATGATCCGAAATAAGGATTATTGACGAGATGATTTTTTGTTCAAAGAATGAAGAGAAGAAAATGATTTTCATAGAATATGACGTTGGACAAAGACGTTTATTTTTTTTAACTTGTATATAATTTATTCATAAACAAAACTTATTGAAAAAAATGATCCAAAATAGCGATTATTGACGAGAAGATTTTTTTTAAAAGAATAAGGAGAATAAAATGATTTGATGAAATATGACGTTGGACAAAGACGTAATTTATTTTACACGTATAGAATTTATTCTTAAGCACAACTTATCGAAAAAAAATGACCCAGAATAACGATTATTGAGTAGAATTTGTTTTTCAAAGAATAAAGAGATTAGGATTCTCATGAAAGAACGATATTGTGGAAAGAGGTTTATTTGCTCCTCTTAAAGAATTTTATCATATGCATTATTTATATATAAAAAAATTGACCCAGAAGCAATGTTGTTTTAGATATGATTCGACTTTCATGAAATAAAAATACAAATGAATATTTTCCTTTGAATGATGAAAGGAAACTTTTAGAGGGCATATACATGAAAGAAATATGAAATTCAGAATGTATTATATTTGAAACTAGACGATTCGTTTGGATGAGAAAATTTTTCTCCATAAACAAAGAATATTGAAGACAGTTTTCATAGTAGAGAAGCTGAATATGTTTGATTTCTCATTAAAGAAAAATGGAGAGCAATTTTGCTTGAAGCGTTTGAAAGAACTGAACTTTTCATACAATTTTTCTTCATCATGAAAAACTGTTTGCTCGTCTTAAATGATAAAAAACAAATTATTTAAAGATAACGTTGATAAATAAAGCTAACGTTGATTAAAGATAACGTTGAATTATAAAATAAGGCAGTTTTCATTTCATATTTTTCTTTTCCTGGAGGCGGCGATGAATATTTAAAACGCTATTAAATTTTAATATTATTACCTTCGTATATTTGATTATTTTTCTGGGGACCGTATTTTCAGTAAATATTTAAATTATCGTGAATTATTTTGGCGCAGCACAGAGATTTTTTTTCGTGTTTTTGTTTTACCGAATGATATGATTGAGCGCGATTATAACGTCTTTGTCCATAACTTTTTTCCTGCCCTCGTACTCCGCCGATCTCTGTGCGAGTTGAAAAATTTGTATTATGATCTGGATGTTGTGCTCACTGAGGTCAGGGCTTTCGAGTGGTGGTAGCTGCCTTTCGATTTCAAACTGCGGTTTCGTGCGGTCCCCAAGGAATTGCGCCATTACTCGTCGATATAAGGAAATTGTTATTCTGGGTTCTTCTGGGTCTGCCTGTGGAAGAAATGAGAAATTTTCTTATGAGCATGGAAAGTTATAAAAACAAATATGCAATTATAAATCTGATAAAAATAATTAAACCTTTTGTACACATTTCATTTTTTTACACATTACAGTTTGAGCCTCCTCATAAACTACTCATGATTGCACAAATTTATTCCTTGTGCATAAATTTATTCTCAATTATTTATATGCGTTTAGATCTATTGAATGCTATTCAAAATTAAAATTTCTGTCAACTGCCTTACTGTACAAAACTAAATAGTATAAAGGATTCAATACATTTTAAACCTATTTTGAAGCCCTTTTGTTGTAATTTAACTCCCTTTTCTTAATCATTTTATAATTAAAATGTTTGACGCTTAGTTTCCATTTTTCATGACTTAAAAATATATTTCTATGAGTTTTTTATTTTTTAATTTATAAAAATATTCTAATAATTTTCTTCGCAAACAAAAGCAAATCTATGTTTATCTATATAATATTGAATGGTTTTAATTAAAATTCGTCTACTTTGAAGTGAGTAAAACCTATTCTATTGCAAACCGATAAATGTTCATACGTTTTTTCAATAAGTGCTTGCTGTGGAAAAATAATGTTCCGGCTTATAGTTGGGGTTCCCGTCAGTAATCAAAAATAATTTTTATTTTCCTTTGAAGTAAAATTTAATAAGGTAGTTGAAAACTTGTGTGTGCGAAAAACGTTTTAATAATGATTTCATTTAAGACAAGACATCACACAAAGTAAGTTATTTAATTAACCCAGTGACCATCAATGGAGGTAAATTTTGAATTCCCTGGAATCGTGATTAGAATCAAGTAGCCAATTTTACGTCTAATTAACTGTTTTCCATTCGATTAATTGAATTTTAGATATTCGAACACTTTCACTGAACTTTGGGAGAAAAACATGCTGTAGATATACTTAAACCATATTTCTGAGATTAAGACTATTCAAAATTAGTAAAAAGATCTCAATATATAAAATCACTTTTCTTGAAAACTGGCATTTAATGGCGTAAATGTAAGTAAATTCGTAAAAATTTCATATTGGCTACAGTCAAAACTATTATTCTCATCTTAACAAACAAATCTTAAATATTAGTGTAGCGGCACTTGTCGTCTAAAGCTAGAATTCATTGAAGGAAACATTGAATACTAATGATTTTTTTATTTTGTAGTCACAGAACCAATTCTAGGGACTTAAATTGACTATCTATATGTTGACCTCTCACAGTACATGGATCGGGAAAGTTTCAAATAAATAAATTTAAATTTCAGTACAACTACGCATCGTGCAACAAGCTCTATATACTTTACAAAATTAAGAAATAATAGAACCTAATGTAGGTAGGTACTAATTGAATAAAGCTATTCAGCGCTGTACAGTTTTATCTGACGTCAACAGTTTCAATTTTTCAAAACGCGTTAACATTGATTTTCCCAGCTATTATCTTCCCGAAATTCGAGTGCTTCATATGAAATTCCTTTTCCGACAAAGAGGTGCCACTTTTTAAAATGGTTGGAATGGGTAGTGGACAAACTAACGCATCATCAAAGTGACATGGATATCATTCGTCAATAAATCCCTCCACCAAATGCAGTTTATATCTTACAATTTTTTTGATTAAGCAACATTTCTTTGAGAGGATTTAAATCAGTTATTAAAGATAATTTCGTCTTTGAAATATATCAGTTGGAATAGTTTATTGAAAAAGCCTTAGGGACTTCAAAGAAATTATCTTTAAGTTTTCTCTATGTAGTCGTTTGCATTCAGTGTAGTTTTTCGAAGTTATTTCAGTTTTCATATATAATTTAAATTAGAATTACAATAATTTCACTTATAGCACCTTTCCTACTTCATTACATATATCTTATCATTTGTCTTTCTTTTCGAGATAGTTGGTAATAAAATTCAATTCTACATTATCGCTTAGATTATTTAATTTTTAATTTTCAATTATTCGTTTAAAATTAATTTACATTTGATTAACATCACTGCCTAGAAACAAAGAAAAGACTCTTCAATTATTAATAAGTTACGCGGTTGTAATAACAGGCCCATTGATGAAACGACTTGTCAAGGTTTTGTAAAAATGTAAACAATTTCATCTTATTGTTAAAAATCAGTTTACTTCAAATTCCACTAAATTGCCATTAAGAAATTAAATGTCAAAATGTCAAATGTCTAGAAGAAAATTAAATACAAAAAGCTTATTCACTTACATTAATCACATCTTTCCATAGGTTGTTTATATCCGTGATAATTCTGTTAAAGATATCCAAATCCTGTAAAGAAAAAAAATATGACCATAAGATTACATCTTAAAAATCGTTTTCTTTGTTACATGCATACATTTAAAACGTAAGTGAAAAATGTACAGACGCAACGATCCTTTTTCTGAGTTGCATTTCCAATTTTCAGACTTCACTTATTTCAAACACATGCCAATATAGGATATTTTCTAATGAACAACTATAAATGTTTATTCTTAGATTCGTAGAACTTCGAATCAGGTAAAATGCAAACATATTTGTTCTGAGAAATACAATTGCAAACGAATTTCTTTTATATAAATTTGTTTGTGTGTATCCATTTGCATAGAGTTATCTGCATACTAGAAATATTTTCTTCTGAAATGAATTATTTCTTATATGTCGACTAATAGATTCTGTAATGTTATAAAATAGTGTAATAGTAGGACATAACAATTTTTATAGCGCTTAAATAAATTGTTCTTTTGTTGAATTGCTTTTAAAATTTTGCTTTCAATTATACTTTGAAAAAGAATTCCTTGCCTTTGAAAACACCACCATTCCTAACAAGTCATTCCTAGTTATCTTGTATGAGCTTCATTTATTGATTTGACTATGTTAATATTAACACAATGTTAAAGATTTAGACGTTCTCAGAAAGAAAAAATATGACAACTTATAAAAAGACCTCTTGTCATTTTCATGAATTAAGCGGTTGAGTTAGATTGTTTTATATAACACTAGCCGCCTTTGGCGACCAGCTGGTTACCCAATCTTACAGCTGCTTAAAATTTAATACTTTATGTCACGTCATTGTCAATTAAATACTTTATGTAACTTGTCTTTTAATAACTATTTCAAAATATTTTTGCTCAATTTTGACAGCCATATAATTAATTCACTCATGCAGTTATAAAGACTTTAAGCCAGTATTTATTATATCTCTCTCTAATTATCTGTCAACTCTCAAAATTTAAACTTTAAATTAAAGGAGAAATTATTAAACTGCAAATTGATATAATTTTTTTACCGAAACCAATCATTTAAAAAAAGATAAGTAAGAGAATCATTTTGTTTGCTACTGAATAATCATAATAGTTTATGTAATATTTCAAGAATTATTCAACAAAAATAATTTAGATTCATCCTAAAATTTAGGTTCTAGTTTTACTTTCAAAAAGATTTAAATGATACGAGTAATATTTTATTTTGGTCTATAAACATAATTTAAAAAATATTGTCTAAATTTTATACATCTTTTAGTTATAAGGAATTATTTTCTATGAAATATTCATGACATTTCAATTTTCAAATAAATAAATAAATGGTTTCTATCTTCTATTAAATTTGATCGACTTATGAAGTTTTGAACATGCAACATTTGCCTTCTTAGGTCAGTAAGTCTTGAGATATCCTGGGCGTTGATTAGGGCATCATCTTTGGAATGGCCAATGAAGTGGTTTAAAATTACTCGTTTTTATTGCATAGTGACTTTCAAAAATTCATAAATCAGCCAATTTTAGTAACTGAATTGATTGATTTGGATTTTTGGCGCAAGATCCTCATTTAGAATATACTTCGCCGAAACGTGTAAAATTTCTCCATTAAGATAAAATTAAAATTAGTTTTGCATTGTAAAAAATGTAATTGCTTGTGTTCAAACTACTCAAATGTTAAAAAAGGGTGAGAGTTATTAAAACCAGACTAAACTTCAGATAAAATTCTCGCATCTTTAATGTATAAGAAAATGTTTGGGTGATGAGTCTCATCCAATAAAAAATCCAAGTTAAAATTGTTGGATTTAAAATAGTTACGCCGAAGGTCAATAAAGCGGATGCATTCCATCAAAATGTAACGAACTGTTGTAATAACTTCGCAACTATCCCACATTGGGGGATGTTCGGAAAAAAGTAAAAATCTATGTGTCAGGTGAGTGTGACCAATACGTAGTCGGGATAAAATTACATCATAGCGTCTTAGTTTTGAAGACCAGTTGGCCAGTTGTGGTTTAATGAAATGGAGCTTGTTGTTAGTCTCCATGTCCCATTGATTTTGCCATTGGCGATAGCACCAACGAATTATAGTTGTGCGCATATCTATATAAAAAAGACGATGACACAAATTGACGCTCGCTGACTTAGCTGCTGTATCTGCGATTTCATTTCCAGAAATACCCACATGCGATGGGATCCAGAAAAACAAAACTAATATTTTTTCCACATAGAAGGCGGTATACCTTCTTCACTTCCTGTAGATGCGGATGATCAAGAGATGACGAGTTTAAAGCTTGCAGAGCACTCAGAGAATCTGTGTAAATAACAGACTTATGGGTCTGTTGTTCATCAATATGTTTGAGGGCTAAGTAAATAGCAGATAATTCAGAGGTAAAAACAGAAGTAAAAGGATGAAGTTTATAACTTATAATGCGACGACCATGGACAAATGCGCAACCCACATGATCATATGACTTAGAACCATCCGTAAAAATGGGTTCATAAGAGCAATAAAATTATCTATGATGTTTATAATGTGAAATAAAAACCCTGCTATCAGTGTCCGATTTTCTAAATTGTTTAAAAGGGTCTTCGTATTGCAATTTATTTTCTATCCATGGAGCTGAACTCAGATTATCATCCGCATATATCTGTATATCACTAAAGTCATTTGGTAATATTCTTTGGACACGCAATCCAAATGAGGTATGTAGGATTTGCGGGAATTAACCGCTTGCCTGATTATCCCGAGTTATCTCGGGTTCGTATATATTGCAGTTAATTATTATCCCGAGAAAACTCGGGTGAAGCAGAATTTGTCAGTACGAATTGTTTTATCACGGTTTTTCTCGGCCTGGAGGAAATAAAAGGAAATATTCAGCTTTAACTGGCAGTTTGCCAGATTTCGTTGGTTTCGCGGTTCTTTTGGCGGGATTGGCCAGGGGCCGCGGTGGCCTGGTGGTAAGGTCTCGGCTTCGGAACCGGAGGGTTTCAGGTTCGAGACTCAATTCCACCGAAGATCCGTCGTGTGAGGGGGTCTCTTGCACGTTAAATCTGTCAGGCCAAAGTCCTCCCGCTGGTGTGGTGTGGTGTGGAGAGGGGGGTGCCACTTCAGTTGTCGTCCTCGTCATCTGACCGTGGTTCAAAATTACGAGGTCCGTCCCAAAATAGCCCTCGTGTTGCTTTACCGCGGGACGTTAAAATAACTGAACTGAACTGAACTGGCGGGATTGGCCACGAGTTTCCCTATGGTATAGTATACGACGGATTGTGGGTTAGTAATGTTCAGAGGTTATAGTTGCGTTGAAAAAAGTAAAATAATGGCGATGATGCAAGATAGCGAAAGCGATAATTTTTCAGATAGTGATTATGAAGAGGTGGACATTGAAAATAGTGGAAGTGATTCTTCTGTATGTAGCCTTATTGAAGACGACAGTTCAAGTGATTCGGATTCGGACGATTTACCGGCAGCTCGTCAATGGTGTGCAATTCAAAAAACGAAGGTGCCACCCGCACCTGTTCGCTTTGCTTTTACTGCCAAAGCAGGTATGAATTTCAATATTGATATCTGTAATGTTTTGGAATTTTTCTATAAATATTTTGATAATGAATTGATCAGCATTATTACAACCGAAACAAATCGATATGCGGAAGAGCGTGCTCGTAGATTGAATTCAAAACCATGGTGTTCTACTTCTGAAAATGAAATAAGAGTTTTTTTGTGAATAACTATTCTCCAAGGTGTTATAAAAAAACCAGATCTGCAAGATTATTGGAGTAAAAATCAGCTGTGGAATACGCCATTTTTTGCAAAAACAATGTCATACAGACGATTTTGTCAGATAAAGCAAAACTTGCACTTCAACAACAATGATGCATATGATGCAAGTACACATCCCTGTCCAAAACTAAATAAGATATGGCCAATTCTGCAACATTTACTTGAGAAGTTTCAGAGTGCTATGATACCTGAACGAGATATAACAATTGACGAAAGTTTACTTCTTTATAAAGGAAGACTCGGGTGGGTGCAGTACATCCCTTTGAAGAGAGCGCGATTTGGGATAAAAAGTTACTTACTATGCGAATCTAAGAGTGGGTACGTGTGGAATGCCATTATATACAGTGGGATGGGAACTAATTTCGATAATTCATTCGATGATCTTCCTATGTCAGCCCGAGTTGTGATGACTCTTACAAAACCATTGCTGGACAAAGGATATTGTATTACCATGGACAATTTTTATAACTCGCCAAGTTTGGCTGATACATTAGTCAAAAGGAAGACTGATATGTGCGGAACACTCCGATTGAATAGAAAAGATTTACCTCGAGATCTAAAGACAAAAAAATTGGAAAAAGGAGAAATTATTGGTTATCAAAGAGGAAAAGTACCAGTAATGAAATGGAAAGATAAGAAGGATGTCAGCCTAATTTCCACAATACATACAATCGACATGCAGGATGTGACAAATAAACGGGGAGAGACAAAGTCCAGGCCTAAATGTGTAGTTGACTATAATGACAAAATGGGTGGTGTAGATAAAGTCGACCAGCATTTAGCTGCTTATTCTACACCCAGAAAAAGAGGGAAAAAATATTATAAGAAGATTTTCTTCCATTTATTGGATTTGGCCTTATGGAATTCCTACATCTTGTACTGTAAAGCAGGAGGTTCACGATCACCTAAACATTTTAGAATGGAACTGACTGAAAAACTAATTTCTGAAAATCATCGTGACGAGTTTTCTGCCACAACAGGAAGACCCAGCATTAGTCCTTCACCACTCAGGTTAACCTCAAGGCATTTTCCAGATGTTATTCCTGCTACTGAAAAAAAATCAAATCCAACGAGACAGTGTACTCTGTGCTCCCGTAAAAGAGATTCCAGAGGTAAGCCAGTAAGAAAAGAGACCAGATACCAGTGTACAGAATGTCAGGTATCACTTTGTGTTGTCCCTTGTTTCAAAAACTATCATACAAAGACTAATATTTAACTTTTTTCCCATTTGCCCGAGATAACTCGGGATAGTAAACTAATATTAAAACAACATGCTTTTACACCTGTAAAAAATTAAAAATTCAACTTAAAACTTACATATTTTGTTTTGTTTCGTTTCCTTGTGTTCAAAAATAAAATAAAAAAATGTGATGATTTTTTGCCTCTTTTTTCAAAAAAATTTGTAAGGGAAGCGGTTAAACAAACGGTCGTCAACGTCATTCCGGATTTTCTCATGAAAAGGATGCCGTTTATTGGATAAAAATACGGTAGAAATAAAATAATGATAGCTTCGTTCTTCTATTAGACAAAGGAGGCTCAAACGCCTCAGCACATAAACTAGCTACTGGTGATGTCCTGAATGCTCCAATGCACAATCTGAGAGCTTGATGATGGACAACGTTCAAACGTTTAAGGTAAGATTGTCTAGCAGAGCCATAAATAACACATCCATAATCGATTGTTGATCGAATGATACCGTGGTAGACTAAGCAAGCACGTTCGATCACAACTCCAAGAAGTATTGGATAAAACTCTCAGAATGTTTAATGACTTCAGACATTTACTCCTCAAATATACAATGTGCGATAGGAAAGTCAGCCTTTTATCAAAAATTATTCCTAGAAATTTGTGTTGATCCTGAATGAAAATTGGATTACCACTCAAAAACAACTCTGGCTCCGGATGAAGAGGGCGTTTGCAGAAGTGCATAGCGACTGTTTTCTGAGGGGAAAATATGAAGCCGTGTTTATTTGACCAATCTACAATGTTATTTATCGCTTACTGAAGCTGTCTTTTAATGTATCGCATGCCTCGGGCGTAGCAAGAAATTTGCATATCATCTACATATAGCGTCTTGCTAACAGTTTCTGGTATAACAGATAAAATAGGGTTAAGAGCTAATAAAAATAGTGTCACACTTAATATACAGCCTTGTGGAACTCCTTCTTCCTGACTAAAAACATTGGAATAGATATTACCAAGCCGTACTTTAAAATATCTATGGTGTAAAAAATTTTGAATAAAAAGGGGCAACTGCCCTCTAAAATTGAGGTCGTAAAGATTTTTCATGATCCCGTATCTCCATGCTCGATCATATGCTTTATCTATGTCGAAAAACACCGATACCAAATGGTTTCTTTTTATGAAGGCAGTTCGAATATCCGTTTCTAAGGCGAAAAGATTACTAATTGTTGAACGATTATTTCGGAAACCACTTTGGAAAGGAGAAATGAATTCATTTTTCTCCAGTATATGAACGAGGCGTGCGTTTACCATTTTTTCGAAGACCTTACACAAGCAGCTGGTCAGAGCTATTGGTCTATAGTTAGATGGTTCATGAGGATCCTTTCCAGGCTTTGGTACAGGAATTATTATAGCAAATTTCCATTTATCAGGAAAAGCATGCTCCCTCCAAATTCTGTTATATAGGAACAGAAGACTTTGGAGGGATCCATCAGGTAAATGTTGCAGCATTGAATAGGTAATTCCGTCCGGTCCCAGTGCTGTCTGTTTCGTGACAAATAATGCTCTGTGCAATTCCAAGATAGTAAAATCAGCATTATACGAGGGATGCCTTTTCGTTTTAAAGTGTAATTTGATCCTTTCTTGGTATTTTTTGTGCATAAGAAAAGGTTCCTGGTAATTACTCGATGAACACACAGAGGCAAAAGCCTCTGCAAGAGCATCATCCATCTCCTGTACACTGGAAATGTCTTTCCCATTCTTTTTAAGACAAAAAAAATGGAATGGTCAGGATATATACTGCACACTTTTCGAATGCTGATCCACATACATTTGGAAGTCACAGAAGAATTTATACCCGATACCAATTTGATCCAATAAGTCCTTCGCCGCTTAACTCGTCCTGTTATAGATTTGGCTTTTTGAAAAAGAATCAAATGAGTTGTTGCAGGACGCAGCCTAAAAACATTCCAGGCCTTTTTATGATCTTTTTGTGCTTTTGTACAATCTAGGTTCCACCATGGTTTTTTTTATTTGATTTTTCCTGACCCCGATTTTGGGATAGAAGCATCTGCAGCTTTTATAATAGCGTAAGTTATAAAATTTACAAAGTCATTTAAGTCCCCATTCTCTCCCATATTCCGTGTTATCAGAGCCCTTGAAGTAAAGTCTATCCAGTCAGCGTTTTGAAAAACGTATCGTGGTAGCCGTGAATAATTTACATCATTTCCAATTAATTTATCTAAAAATATGGAAAAATGGTCGCTATCAAGCAAGTCAGTTCCTACTCTAAAATTCAAGTATGGAGCTAAAGAAGGTAAACATATAGCTAGATCTAGCGAATGAAAGGTTTTGCTCCTATGATGAAAATATGTTTCTTCTCCATTATTGAGCAGGCACAATGAACGGTTATTAATAAACTCTTCAATCAGCTGCCCCCGAGGATTAACATCTTCGCTTCCCCAGAGAGGGTTATGACCATTTAGATCACCAAGTATGATGAAAGGAGATGGTAATTCATCCACTAAGGCATTTAGATCTCTTAATTCAACCAGAGTACTGGGTGGCAAGTAAAGACAACATATTGCCGTCAAAGAAGGGTTCAAGACTCGAACAGCCACAGCTTTCAAATTTGTATGTAATGGAATGACAGACGAGGGTGCATTATGGGATACAAGGAGGGCAACACCTCCCGTAGCCCAATCAGATTCATTATCCCTTCGTATAAGGCTATAATGTCTTATTTTCAGAGTCGGAAGGTTTCAAATAAGTTTCCTGCAGAGCTATACAAATCAGATGGGTTTCATTAAGTCTTTAATCTGAATTGTTTTAGTACGGAAACCACGGCAGTTCCAGGACACAAATTTGGCCATCAAGATTGGGTTTTGTCTGGAGGTTTTTTTCTTTTTCTCCCCAACTGACTGACTTTTAGAGGTTGACGGATCTAGCTGCATATCGGAGAATTCAGAAGACGATGTATGAGTTTTTAAGAAATCTTTCGCTACAAGGTGTCGATTCATTAGTGCTTTCTTTTTCGTTCTTTGCTTTGCATGTACTTGAACTTGTTTATGAGAAGATGAAGTGGAAATTTTTGCTTTGCTACTACGATGGCGCTTGGTGGTTTTATCTATTGCTGGGCAATTGGATGACTGGGAAGAAACAGTGGAGACCCCTGGTGATTTTGTCATTTGTTTTAAAACTGGACTAGTCGGTGGTAACTGAGTAATGCGGTAATTTGTTTGGGCTCTATTACATATTAGTGTTGCTTTAATTGCACCAGAGTACGCGACACCAACTTTTGGAGATCTGTCATTGATTAATTTTCCCGCTTCTGCGAACGATACGTTTTTCGTGGATATTACCTCTTTCTCATGAGTCCATTTAGGGCAAGACTTTTAGAAAGCAGTATGAAGCCCAGAGCAATTGACACATTTCATGGTATCTAAATTACAGTTATTTACGTCATGTCCAGGTTCAGCACATTTCTCACACATGGTGGTTTTACTACGACATGCTTGCTGTGAATGTCCGTACCTTTGACATTTAAAACACTTAAGAGGGTTAGGTATGTAAGGCTGGACTCTACAAATTTGGTATCCCTCTTTGAGGGATTTAGGTAGGACTGGTGTTTGGAAAGTTAAGACGATGTGCTTCGTTGGTATAAGCTGACCGTCACGTCGGATGTTAATACGACGTGTGGTGCATACTTACTGATCGGAAAATTCTGTCACGAGATCTCCATCAAACAAGTCGAGGAGATCTGGCTCAGAGATAACACCACGTGAAAAATTTAAAGTTTTATGCAAAGATGTTTGAATCGGAAAATCTCCCAATTTGGTAAGTGTGCTAATAAAAACAGCTTGTTTTCCTGAAGTCTGCAACAAAAGGTCGCCATAGCGTAATTTTTTTATGTTTTGTACTTCACCAATTGTCGATTGTATTAATTTGTTTACAAGGAAAGGAGAAACTCTATGAAATGTGTTTTGAGGGCTAATAATCATGAAACGAGAATTGGATGATGCTACAGTGACGTGAGAAAAAACTCCCATATGACATTGAGAGTGATTCGGGTCCGGCGGCATCGTCCACCACGGAGCCCAACCAGGGGTGGTAGCTGGATTTCTCTGCTCCAAAACATATGCACTTAAATAAGTAGATTTTGGTCAAACGACACGGTATATAGAGCACCAATATACATCCACACATTTATTATAAGTAAAGAGGTGGAGTACTATATTTTTCAAACTTTATCGTAAAGAAACAAGAAAAAACAATGTCTGCGTTACATATTTTTTTACTAATAAATTGATAAATGGGATTAAAATTTAACCAAGTAATTAGAAAATTTATTGTAATCCTTGCGAATTCGAGATAATGATTTGCAGATGTCCTAATACTGATGTTAAGAATCCACATTTCAACCATAGTTTTAGCAAAATGATATCACAACACATTACATTTTAGTTTTAAGCGATAAGGACACATTGAAAAATACCCAGCAGCAATATTCTACTTTTTAAAAAATAAGGTAATGACTTGAAACCTTTTTAGTCATTCTCCTTGAAGAAAAATTCATGCACGTTTATGATAAAATATACTTATTTTCAAAACTGAATTTACATAAGTTTTTTTTTTTTTTATTTCAGTTGTTAGACTAAACAATCAATATTACTAAAATATCCATCCCCCTTTTCATCTTTGATAACCCAATACAACATTTTGAACAATCGTTAAAATTAAACTATGAATAATGTTAAGATATATACTTAATATGATAATATCCATGTATTTTAATAAGGTAATATTTTTATTAACTTAGTATATTTGAATCACGTTATTTTACATACGTTTTTTTAAAAATGGTTCAAGAATTTCTTTTATATATAAGGTTTAAAAAATGTTTTAAATCTTTTAATCTCAAAGTGTTTGCTCCAGAATATTCGAACACGTAAATATGCATTTCCAAGATATTCTACTCATGTTATACGCGTAGTTTGGATACGGATATTGGTTTTCGAAATCCTCCTTACAGTTTTTAATTGAAGGGTTCGCTGCAAAAAGGAGGTTTCTACCTCAATAATCCTAATTTACATTTAATCCTAATTAAGCTCCAATAATTCAAATTTACATGAAGCCGTAAAAAATGTCTAAAAATTCTAAATTCTAATTAGATAGACAACTCCATCCCTTAAGAAACACGAGAACAAAGATTGGAACTACATCTTTTTGGCCCCAAATGAACAAAGATTTTTTTCATCACATGTAACTCTACATTCCCCTAAATTGGAGCTACATTGGTTTTGCATTTGATTTGATTTTTATTATTGCCCAGCTATTTTCCCAGCAAAAATTTGACCAACATTCAAAAATTCCTTCCCCTTTGTCGAAATGTAAAAGATGACAAAAAAGTTCTATTGATAAATCTTTGTTTTGCTAAGACCAAATATATAATTAATCACCACTTTGCAGGTTCGCTTCTGTGTCAAAAGATGCTGAGGATATATTCCGTAGTTATTTCGAAACTCTGACTAGAATATACAGAATTTTATTTTCTTTGAAAGTCTATTTAGGAAAAAATTATATTATAGATGTTATATTGCCCAAAGAAGGCTCCATATAGATTTTTCAATGATTGCAACAAGAGTCTTGTGTTAGAATCTACTTCTCATGTAAAGAGCATATTCAAGAAGGGAATAATGAACTAATAAAGGTGTCACTTGTGTTCTCCATTTCTGTATACCTCCTCTCCCAGATTAAAACTGAACGAGATCAGTTGAGGCGCAACCAAGGAGTGTATCATTTGATGATTCTATTTAAGTCTCTCACCAATCAGAGAAGAGCAGGGGACGGATGAGTAAATTTTATAGATTTTAAAACAAATATGTGTGTATGAATTATACTCAAATTTTGACTGCCTTCAAGAGTTTAAGTTCAAATGAAACGATTTTCGATTTAAAAGTTGATTAGCATTGACAATATAAAAAGGATTCGAAAGTAATGTAAACATTATTATGCCAGAAAAGTTATGTAAATTAGATCAGAACAATATTACTTCATAGGCTGGCGCTACTCACTAGCTGAAATAATACTATGCTTATGAATGATACTATTGATTCGAGAATTGCAACGGTATTTCGAATATCGTTTGAGTTATTGAATATTGCTTAGTTTCACAATACAACTAAAATGCATATGGATTAATTCTAATGAAATAGATGTAAATACACAGTAAGGCATTTGAATGATTCGCGATTCGCTATTGGGACAAAGGGTACCGGGATACAAATTTCTGATAGGTTTGCCACCATTAAGGAGCTAAACGCAAAAATTTAGTTTTACATTTAAAGTGTTTTTTTTTTTGTTACGTATTAAAGTAGAAAGATGGTCCAACTTTGAAGTTACAATAATTTAATTATCTCATTTCCTGTTATATACTTTATATCTCTCAAGCTTAGAAAATATGAAGCGTTAAAAGCTTGAATAACATCAACTGACAGACGGGACGCTCTTCAAGCATTCAGTTTGCCGTAATTTTTCTAATGATCTCATTTCTGCTAAACGGAGCATCTAATTGTTCTGTCATTGTTAACGCCATTATATTAATGCCTTCTGGTATTGAAATATATACCGTTCATACCTTCCAAATCATGTTTTTCAAGTGTTTTCAAGTTATGCATATCCACTACAAATTTAATGTTAAAAAATAGTCTTTCAGACATCACAAGCATTCACAAACTAGGTAACTTTCCACAAATGCAGCTAATTTCTCTATAAACATTCGTTAATTTTAAAAGATAAAAATGAATTCCGTTTTCAATACATGCAAATAAAAAATTTCGAATTTGTTTAATCATTCTAAATCTAGAGCTTCCAAGTTACTTTTTAATCTGACACATCCGTATCTGTGATATGTATTTAAAGACAATTGGATTGATTTTTCTCCTTCAGTACAAAGGGAGTAAAAAGAAAAATATGTGCTTGAATTTTACCCTTTCACATATTGAAATTTTGATTTGATCCTGATGTAATTAGAGGTCTTGTTTGTATTTAAATTTGTCCTGTGACAAATCAGATTAATAAACAAAAATCTTGATTAAAAACTAAGAATAACTCTATACTTACGATATCATCCAATTTAACAGGGTTGTTCCTCCTTTTCTTATTTTTAAAAAGTTTGAATGGGGTCTCAACCCTGGCTCTCTGAAAAGGAAAATTGAATATCATGCTAAGAACAAACATAGGCAAATGCAAATTAGACTGAATAATAAATCTATACAAACTGCAATATATAAATAAATTTGAATTCACATGCTCCCGTAATATACATCCATACTGTTCTTTCCTACAGGACGTATAGGGTGCAAATTGCCTCCCTTCGAATTCCTGATGCACTAAATTAATGCTTTAGGTTCAGATCATTTCCCCTCCACTGGAGGAAGTACCAACGCGTACAATGAATCACGGGCTCGCATCAAGCAATAAGCATGAAATACATGATTTTTATTAAAAATAAAGATGAAACTGTGCGCGCGCAGGCACTCTACGCCCATTCCATTTGGTTTATAGTACCTGGGAACCTGGAAGAATGTATATATATGTGTGTTTATTAGAAAAAGCGACATATATTACACAAGGAGTGTCAATAAGCGTAGTGTTTTACAGATTGTATATAAAAATGTAGCTCGACTATAAATTTCGGAAACATTCTTGCATAAAATTATATCTTGCATCGTTTCTAAACGTTTTTGTAAAAAATGTTTTTGAAAAATATTTATAGCCGTAAAAAACTTTTTCAAAAGCATTCTAAAATTATTTTCTTTAATTTCCAAAAATGGAATGCTTTAAAAAAGGTTTGCATTTCAAGACAACAAATATTCAAATATTCCATTGAATGATTTCTTCTGATCTCTTTTTGGTACATGCTTGGCACGGAAACCTATATTGGTACATGTTTGTTAAGTTGACAACTAAAAAGTTGGTGCAAGTTTACATGCGTTTATTCATTTTATCTAAAGATGTTATCTGCGATAATGCATAAACTATCGTTTCTGAGTTATTGTTTTCATATTCTGGAAATATACACAACGATGCCAGCCAATTCACAAATTTCATTACAGAAATCTTCATTTCTTTTGTGTGAAATAAAAAATACTAAATTTAGTCCATCTACTTCACAGTAACTTGGAGTTACCGAGTTCACAGAAAGATTGAAAAAAATATATACTAAGATTAGGGTATAATGCATATTCCTGAAGAACAACGTTCTTTCCAGCGTACCTAATTTCCTCTTTATATACGAAAATTGTTTGATTGTTTTAAAATAAAAGTGATGGCTTTCATTTCGGTGTTTGGTTGGCTAAAATAAAAATATTCTTGGTTGTTTTAAACCAGTATATTTATTCTTAAAATATGCTACAGTGAAAATAAGATTTGAAATAAAGTATTAGTATTATGATTTTTTTTTTTGCAATAAAGACTTTCCTATTACACTTGGTGAAACAGTTCACTGACACAAGAAATTTAATATAATTGCTCATCTAAGTCTGAGTATATAAAAGTAGTTCAATGAAATGTCTTTTTGAATTTTTCTAATAACAGTGGTATACAGTTGTAATATAAGAATTCTTGTCAAAAGTTAAGCATAACTTCCACTGCGAAGCTACTCGAGATAAATTG
>JAPMOQ010004502.1:359179-378567 GCA_026543055.1 Argiope trifasciata | reverse complement strand
CTGGCCGAATGCAAACTAAATGATTTACTCTCTAATTGTTCATGAATAAGAAAACCTTAGAAAAGCTGATTCCAGAATAAAAAGTGTACGATTTACTCACTAATAGTTCATAAATGAAATTACACTGGCAAAGCTGCTGGCCGAATACAAAATAAATTATTTACTCTCTAATTGCCCATGAATGAGAATACATTGGGAAAGCCGCTGCTAGAATAAAAAATAAAATTCTAAAAATGAACTTTAAAGGCAAGCAATTAACTGTATATGTCATGAGAAAATATTTTTATTCTTTAATGATAAAAATAGCAATTTAATTAGCTAATTCAAAGTATTATTTAAATACTTTCTTATACATAAGAATTTCTGGCCAAAGTTTGCAGTACTAATTTAACAAATATTGATATATAATGACGGAAATTATCTATAGTCGATTTTAAAAAATACTTGGCCAATATTTTCTTTTTTATTTCAAAATAAGTTTTAGATAACAAAACAATTTCATAGATTATGACATTTTATATAAAAACAGATTATGCTAAAAGTATTAAACATCGAACGACTTTAATTTATCTCCAGATATAATGATTAGTACTCCTTGTATATCATGGATTTAAAATGTAAATTCACTTATTCTAATCACATATATGTAATCTATGATTGTTCATTTTGATCAAAATCAACTTGACTATTAAAATGGTGATTTTAAACAGATTATTAAAAAAGCAGAATGGTTACTGTTTTAGTCCAATAAAATAATAATATTTTAAAATAATTAAATAAATAATAATATAAAAATATAAATAAAGTAAATAAAGCTTTAATATAAAAAAAGAATGTGCTACAATTCTAACCAAAAAATAATCTCTTTTTTACATTTAATTTACTTCTCAAAGAGATTATCACTCATGCGTGGAAAACGAGATTATTTGGCGAGCACTTACGCCAAACCTTTTTCTACAAGAATCGTTAATACTTTTTGCTGAATAGGAGTAATTCTTCCCGGATCTTACAGCTTTTCTAGTCTACCGGATTCTTGTATTGCCTCAGCTCTTGACATTATACAGACATCTACAGACGCGTTTAAATTCAACTATTCTTTTCAGGTAAGGACGGAATCCATACAAGAGATTTCCCAAAAGTTTAAATCTCCGAAAATAGATAAATCAAGACTTTTAGAAATTCGAAGAAAATGCAAAATCTTTCCACTTTCTGCTGGAACAGTTCTCAGGAGGGATTACCAAAACGATGTACAGAGGAAGAAGAATATTTCGAATGGCGTGCTACATGCGAATGGAGCTACTGTATTGTTCTCGAAATTTCTACGGCAGATCTGTAGGCAGAGACTTTTACACAGAGTGGTAATCCTTCTCTGAATAATGTCAAGTAAGTTTTAGACGGTGAAGAAAAGAAACAGCAAGAAGTCAAGCAAAATCTAGTGTTTATCCGTTTTTAAACTAGTGCTTAACCAGGCGTGTGAGGAGAAAAATCCTTGGATTTTTGCTTCAACAGTCGATAGAGAAGGATATCAGATTTAGTTCTTGTTATCTTCGAAAAAAAGCCATGCTTTTTTTTAAATATCGAGAAAATCTTTATATAGCAAAAGAATCTTTATATAATTATATTTTAAAAGAATCCTTATATAGCGAAATAATCTTCATATAATTATATTTTAAAAGAATCTTTATATAATTATATTCTAAAAGATTCTTTACATAATTATGTAAAAAAATCTTTATATAATTATATTCTAAAAGAATCTTTATATAATTATACTTTAAAAGAATCTTTATACAATTCCCTTAAAATAAGGGGGAAAATGTATTGTGTTTTTAAACAGTTTCATAAAAATTTCAACCTTTAATTACTAAATTTAATTAATTAAACAGATAGAGAAATGAAGTTAAATACAAAACATACATGAAAAACATTAAAATGTGAATAAAAATATTTTTATGAATTTAAATTATTATATTAAGAACTAACATATTTATTAAATAATTTCATAAATTTCTCAACCTTTAATTACTAAATATAATTAATTAAACAGATGGAGAAATGAAATTAAATACAAAATTTACATGAAAGATATTAAAATGTGAATAAAAGTAAATAATATTTTTATGAATTTAAATTATTATATTAGGAACTAAAATTGTTGTTAAATAATTTCAAAGAATTTTGAATCTTTAATTAGTGAGTTTAATTAATTCACCAAATTGAACAATGAAGTTAAATACAGAATTTCCTTGAAAAATATGAATAAAAATACACACATTTTTTTAAAAATTTAAGTTTTTATGTAAGGCAGCTAAAACCCTATTTTAACCTTACACTGCAAGATTTTTAAAGAAAATTTATAAAATCATATTTGTATTTTGAATTGTTGGATAGAATTTACTAAGAAATAAAGTTTTTAAATATTTCTTCATGAAGATCAAAAAATTAAAATGTGCCAGTTGATCAGGTTAGGAATTAAGCAATATCCTTTTGGTACAGAGCACATTATAAAAATTCTATTATTAAAATAAAAATTCCTTTTTTAAAAATATTTTTTACAAATAAAAGTATGAGATTATAATATTAATTGAAAAATTATTTGCAAAACATCTAATATTTTTATGAATTAAATATTTTCTCTTCTCAATATTTTTATTTTTTTTATGTTTTAAATATAATTCTAGGACTCAATATTTTCTATAAACTTTTACTAAAACACACTTAAAAATTGATTTTCAAGCACTCATTTTGGCCTTTTAGAATTATTAAATGAAATTTAGATATGAAAATAAAAATGTGTAGCCCTTTTACCACATGTTTTATAAGATTATATTTGCACCTGCATATGTTAAAGATAAACACTGGTGATGAGCGGAAGTTGAAGCTTGGTTTCCCCCGTTTAAATAAATAACCATGTGAATGAAAAACTTTTCAGGCCTTAATAAAAACCTATAAAATAACCCGCCGGAAATGATGTTAGTTTAATTATAGTAGGATTAAATTTTGAAAAAAAAGTTTGTAAATATTCTTCTTTCTTTCATTTGAATAAAAGTTTTGAAATATTGCAAAAATCTCAAAATTAAATGTCAAAAAAACATTTATAGTTGTTCAATGCACAATATTTTGGAGAATCAAAATGTATAGGGTCAGTATGCTGTAAAATTAAAATCTCTATATTTAAACTGAATTATTTGTGAAACAAATGTATTGCAACAATCATCCCACATTTGTATTATTGAGACTTAAAAGTGAAAGAAAATTAGTATATATGCAATAAATAACTGATTTAACTGGATATAAATATGTATTCTACTTTTATTAGACTTCAATATGATTTCCCGTCACTTGACTATATTTCAAATAAATACATTTCATAAACAAAAACTTTTTTATAAAGGAAACATATTAAATTATAAAATTAATGAATACAAAGACTTTATATGTTTGGACTAAAATGAATTCCGATTTTAGAAATCGTGCTCATAAAATCTGTTCCAATGAAATTTTCTATAAATATTAAATAAATAAGGGAAAAAATAAAGATAAACATACAATAAATTTTAAATTATACATGACTTACCGATCTGAATTTAAATATTTTTCGATGATCTTAGAGTCCTTAATCATGAACAGTTTGCAAATAGTTCTAATGTATTTTGCATCTGAAGCACTGAATCTTTCTAGAAGTTGTCAAATACTCACTACTCATTTCATAGTTCTTAGACCTTCACCTTAGTCGTAACTTCATCCAAATGAAAGCACTCCCTTCTGCTTTTATATTTCTAATCCTCTTAAAATAACCTGCGGTGACTCACTACAGCCCACGTGACCATCGGGCTTATTTTCTAAGACAAAAATACAGCATTGAATTAAATTCTGAGAAAACTGTAATAGTGATACTGTAATATTTAAAGATGCAATTTATATATGTAAAAGATAAAAATATTGGAGAAATATAAAGTAATCGTAAAACAGACCAATTAAAAGTATCTATTTGAAATTTGATACTTTAATAATAGTTAATGTAGAAAGTGGATATCAGAGCATCATTAATGGCAAGAAGACAGTATCAAATATAATAGTTAACTGTAAGTATTAAAATATATAATAGCTCACATCTGAAAGATCATATTTATTCGAAACTAGCCGCCTTTGGCGACCAGTTGGTTCGCCATGAGTAAAGCATTCTAAAATTTTTAATAAAATCACATATCCATTAGCCTTGAAGTAATTCCGGGCATTGATTGACCTGAAATTAATATTTTCTTTAAGATGATGGACGGAAAGTTCTAAAAGTACACCTTTTCCTAATAATATTCTTTAATTTTATAAATGTCAGTTTTAACCATCGGCTATGCTTCCAAAATATTTAAAAAAAAATTCGATGATGTTGCCAAAATATTAAATATGTTTTTTTAAAGAAAGCGAGAAAGGGAAAAAGAGTATTAAATTAATGATACAGATATTGCAAACGATTACATAAATATGCCATTAAGTCGGGATTTCAATGCATATCCTGTCTCAATTCAATCAGGTTTACCGTAAACAAAGAAGATTTATTGAGTTAATGATATAGATATTGCAAACGATTGTAGAAACCTTTGCTTTGCATTTATTTTTTAAAGAAAATATCACATTTTATATTTCTTTTATTTTATCCAGTCACGTGCTGAAAGTTGCATTTCTGTAGATTTAATTTGCGATGATATTTTTTTTTTATTTGAGCTTCCGGCATTCTTTTATTTTATCCAGTCACGTGCTAAAAAAACATGGTTAAAATATTTCTTTAAAAATTCGTTAAAAATAGAAGATTACATTATAAATTTAAAAAACTGATACCGTTAGAAAGCTAATTTTTTTATCTTTAAATTGATATAAAAATCATGTTTGTGCGATCATATTTTCGGAAGTTATAGCGGAAAAACGTCGAAATTTCGATTAAATTTTAATTAATTCAAATTCTAATTAAAAATTCGAAAAAAGGGCTCCGAGGTGCACATTCCAAACCTCCGAGGTATACATGTACCAAATTTGGTAGCTGTAGGTCCAACGGTCTGGTCTGTAGAGCGCCAACACACACACACACACACACGCACGCACACACACGCACACACACGCACACACACACACACACTGAGCTTTATTATAAGTATAGATAACTGGTTGCTATATTTTTTGGTTGATCTTTTAGTTAGATATGACGCTTCAGAAAAAGAGGTAAATATTTATATTTCTTTGAAAGCTGAAATTAGACTTATACTTCAAACTATCGTTTCAATAAATAATGTAAATAATCCTGATAAAAATATTTGACTTAGTAGAATATGATAATTAAACGTTACAAGTTTTACATGACACATATAATGAAAAAGAATAGATAGCAAAATATGCCTTTCACGCTTCTTTATAAGTAAACAAAAATCAGAGCTTATATAAACTGAATTTACTTTAATAATTCAATTAAAAAATTTATTGAATTATTACAAATTTTGACAGCACAAAACTGTGCTTGGATTGTATATTTGTCTTGAATTGTATATTTTAGGAAATTATATCTATTACAATAAGTTATTATAACGATGATATTACAAAACAATAATGCACATATTTTTTCTTATTAATTGTTAAAAATAATATATTGATTATAGAGTTTATGAAATTTAATTAAGTGATAAAGTGTGAAAACTATTGAAAGTTACATTCGTTTAACAAAATTTGAGTTCACATGAATGAGTTCTATACTAATGATACATGGCTTCGATTTCTTGAATTTAAATGGTTTACGAAAGTAAATGAAATAATTATCTTTGATAACTGCACAAAGTTGTATTCTTTAAACATTACTTGCGTACCCTGTTTCTTACTTAGAAAATGACTCTTTCTTGAACTCGCAAATAAATTTTTGGTACATCTCCATGATGCTCTTATGTAAAAGATTCTAAAATAAACTGTCAAGAAGTATTATGTCATAAAATTTAAGTGAAAAGAAAACAAATCCTCATAGACAAATCCATCTATCAAGAAATTCTGCACCCAACTTTAGCTCTTAATACTTACCTGTGACGAGAAAGAACACCACAATAAGTGGTAATTCTTCTGTACACAATGAGTGGTAATTCTAACAGAGCCAATTCCTTCATTAGTTCCGCATCCAGCCTAAGCCGTACTATTTACCTGACACGACAAAGAGTATCATCCTTTTGCATTAAATGAGCGGTAGTACTACCAAAGGGAATTTATTCCTTAACTCCGCATACAATTTTCATCGTACTACTTACTTGTAATGAGGAAGAGCACCATCCGTTTGCATCAATGAGCGGTAGTTTAACAGGAGCAATTCATTCATTAGTTCATCATCTGATTTTCGTCGCACTGCTTACCTGAGGTGACGAAGAGTACCACCCTTTTGCCTTCAATAAGTTGTATACTACTAGAGGCAATTCATTCATTGGTTCCTCGTCCAACCCTCATCGTACTACTTATTTGAGAGGAGGAAGAGCACCATCCTTTTGCATTCAATGAGTGGTAATACTACCAGAGGCAATTTATTCATTAGGTCCGCATACAATTTTCATCGTACTACTTACTTGTAATCAGAAAATAATCTTGTTCCTCCATCCAGAATACAAATCTAATGTATTTCATAGAACAAAAATCTAAAATTTTTGACGTAATACTGATAATAAATAACACATAGGAAGATTAATAATTGTGCAAATAGAAGGTTGAGCTTTTATATTTTTCTTTCAGTATAAACTTCATTAATTAAGTAGAAAGCATTGAATTCATTCCTAGCTATACATGAAATAATTTCTTGTTGAAAACATTGCTTTAGCCTCTTGATCTGACAAATCCAGACATATTGCAATAATTTTTTATATTTATATGCTGTCATTTATGTATTTCTTTGGACACGATCATCTAAAAGTACGTCAGGGGCAAACAACATCCCCTTGATGTTGCATGGAAGTTTGGAGAAGAGAGCTAGATGTCATTCTAGTCATCGAATCGTGGTTCAAAATTGTGATTTACGACCCAAAAAATAATTCTAGAGTTCTTCAAAACGGTACGTTTATATAACAAAACTAAACAAAATAATAATTTCATAGTCTATTTAATATTGTAGCCTACTTCCTTCCATCCAACATTGAGGAATATTTGGTTTCATACAGTGGTATTCCACGCGATGGAAGCTAGAAGAGACACGTTCTTGTATGAAAATGAACTTTTGAAGTTTATTTTGTCAAAAAAAGTACTATTCTTTTATTACTTCGGAATTTCCATTGAAGATTTTAAAGCAGTTGCCATGCATTTGTTTGCAAAATGCCGATTTCCCAGCATTTTATGTTTGTGGCTTTCCTAGGAGTGTGTTCAAAATCAAAATGGATCATCATTTTTTAAAAAATATTAAAAGTCACCTTGCTAATTTTCAACATCACTAGTCGCTGGAAATTCTAGTAACGTGATTGATTTGTTGTCATAGATACGGAGATGTTATTTGGAGACATCCAGTTTATCTACACGACTAACAAATAAAGGGCTATGATTTTTTTTTATACTGATGACGTTGAAAATCAGCGTCATTATTTTTGGGGGTTTCGAGGTATTGTTCGGATTGCTCAACTCGGGTTTTTTGCTCAACCTGTTTATCTGACGTAGTACAATGATCATGCTGTATCTCTTTGCATTTGCAGCCACAAAGAAATTTCTGAAACAATTTATAATTCTGCTTAAAAGGCATAGGTTCTTTGTTGAACTTATGATAAAATACCCACTGGCCTACAACAGTTGATTCATTATTAGTATACTATAACACAAAAAACAATTAACTTTCTTTGAGAAGTCATCATTTTTGTAGACAAATATAAGCACTACTTAAAATAAAATGTTGCATTAAGAAAATCATTTTGCCAACGATTCATCATATGCGTGTCTTTCTATTGTCACTATCAAAAAGAAGAATTATAATTTTAATAATTCATTTTTATTTAAATCAATATTTGCTGAACCATAAACAAAACATTATCATGCGATCAGAAAATAGCTTGCTGAAAATGTAAAAAAATTGCCAACATCTTTCTCTTTATAAATCCCATTTGTAGAATGAATGTATCAGAACTAAAAGACTTTACAACAAAATAATCCATAAGTGCAAAATTCACCCTTAAAATAATTTTATTTCTGCCAAAGGTATCACGTTAACTTAGCATAATATAAGTGACTGTTATTTTATTAAAGTAAAAGTAAAGCTTTTTGCCATTTTTAAGGGAAAAAAGGAGAATCGAAAGTAAATCAAAGCATAATTTCTGATGAGATTTTGGGTCATGTGTCCTTGAGATAAGTTGAAGATTCAGTATTAAATATACAATTTTATCAAATGCTCTACTCAATACTATCAAATGGTACAGCTGAAGTGCAAAGACAAATAGTTTCATATTGGATAGTAGAAGAATAGATAGTAGTAGATGTTGGCTTAAATGTTCATCTTTATTGATTTTTCTATTCCTAAAATTACCATGTTTGTTCCAGATTATTTTTGGTATT
Source organism: Argiope trifasciata (assembly GCA_026543055.1). NCBI lineage: Eukaryota > Metazoa > Arthropoda > Arachnida > Araneae > Araneidae > Argiope > Argiope trifasciata. The sequence goes on along the minus strand of JAPMOQ010004502.1, from coordinate 370,026 downwards.
ACTTAAATATTATGTAACTCATGTTAAAACAAAAGGGTTGAAAGATAATCTTAATTATTTGCATGTATACATATGACTACAACTGAAGTTGATTTTGAAATCTATAATGTACCCGAAAGGAAAATTTAAATATTTAAAATTATAATAAAAAGAATAAAATAATAAAAAATAAAAATATAATAAAAAATAAATTAAAATAATAAAAGTGGTTTAGGAGAACAAAAAATTACACACTTGAATTTAGGAATGATAATCACTGACATGAAGGTTAATTTTCGTCTTTTTCCGAGGAATTTAAAGTTGCCATATCTTTTTCAAAAAAGATATCGTGTTGCTTAAACATTAAACGACTAAACATAATTTATATGAGAAAAAAAGAAACTCATAATTATTTATTATTTTTGGCTGGCACACTTTTTGGTTGTATTTAAAAATAATGTATATTGCTTTTTCAATTTATAAATTATTCAAATTTTAGCAAAAGAAAAGTTAAAAGCATTAAAATTTTGATATAAAACAGATATTAAAAGGTTATCAATTTTGCATTGATATTTAGGAACCCGAATAGCAAGCTTAAATTTTAATCTTAAACTTAATCTTAAATTTTAATCTTTATCTTAAATTTAATCTTAATCTTAAATTTTTATTTTAATCCTAATCTCGAGTTCTGATGTTGCCATGATTGTCCCATAATAAATCTGGAGCTACTCAAACTTTATGAGACAAAGCCAGGACTAGGGCAAAAACTTCTTTGCTACCCCTCTCTGCCTCACAACTCCAGGAATGAAGAACCGTGCATAGAACGTGTCTATAGCATTTTTTTTATTTGGGGCCGCCCTAGGATGTGGGATCCGGGGTAACTGCCCCGTAAGCTCTTACCTTAGTAGCCGGACACTGTAGAAAGCATACATAATATATAAGCGAAGAAAATGTGTCATAATTATTTTTCATTTGCATATCTTTGGTCACATCTGAAATAATTAATGGCGCATGTATAATTTATAAATAGTTGAAACATCTCTTTCTAAGAAAAAAATGCCAAATGCTCTACATGTCTATTATTTCTTCTCAACAATTCAAAAACTTTAGTGCATACAGAACAGACCTTTATTGCGATTTAGGTCCGTTAATGCCCAGGTATTCTCTGTTGAATCCTTCTAGTCCAGTCTGCCAACAAGGGTTTTCCAGCGAACGAAACCACAAAGCCTTCCATCCTTCTTCAATAACCACCAGAAATACCCCGTCCTTTATTCACAAGCAGTCCATGTACTATTGGCTGACACTTCTCCAAAAGAATACACACCACTGGGTTAAGAACCAAGAATAATAAAAAAAAGACAAGAGGCGGATATATCACATTTCTAATCCTTGCAGATACCAATGAAATCCAGCAAGAAAAAAAAATGAAAGGGAACCAAAAAAATATAAATGAAAACGATAAAATAAAATACGTGCTTCTTCCTAGGAGGCTCCAAAACAAAAGAAATTGTGGAAGGGTATTGATTAGAGGGGTGCTCGAAGGGGGGGGAGAGGAATCGGGCACGAGAAATAAGGCTCCGAAGGAAACTCTTCAGCTGCGTTTGCGTAGCTGCTTGTGCCAGAGAGAGATGGGTAAACATCTTTCACATACCCGGGTATAGCTAGGATACTAGGATTCCAGTAAAATACGCCGGGTAAAAAAAAAACGAGAGTGGGGTGAAAAAACGGATCGAAGGGATCAGAATGCGTCACATAGTGGAAGGAGGGTTCTTTTTTCCGGACGGACAGAATCCTAAATAGTTATAGATTTCGTACTTTTACCGTAACAGTTCTGGAGAACAGATAAAAAGATATATGCTTAAGGTACTAAGCAGAAAGTATTGTTTCATTAAAGTACCATGAATTTATCCTGATATCTTTGTCTAAATGTCTTAAGAATTTTTGGGTTGTTTTAGGGAGATGGATAACAGTATTATGATGTATATATTTACCCTTTAGAAGCGAAACAGTTTTGTTGTAAAAGATTAAGTATCGCAATACCCAAATCGTTAAACAATCAATATAGAAATTAAGGGTAATTATTTATGCTCTAAATAGGATGATTTTGAATTTCAGTATATGTCTTTTCCGGCATAATAACATATTCTTAAGAAGCTACTTGATTCTCTACATATTCTTGATAATTCATTTTTTCAATATATTCTTTAATATTATCTTACTAATTTAATCTTCATAATATATAGGTTATGGGACCATGGGGGTAAGATCTCGACTTCAGAAACAGAGATTTCAAGGATCGTAACCCGATTCAACCGATGAACCTTCGTGTAAACTGGCCTGATGTACGTTAAATCAGTCTAGATCAAACGTCTTCCCCTGGTGTGGCGTGATTAGGGGAGCGACAGCTCAGGAGTCATCCTCGTCGTTTGGATTCGTCTTCGTGCTAAAATATTCCTAGTCTTGCTTTAAAACGGGATACGCGGCTACTCAACTTGACCGCTTCGAACAAAATTAACAAAAATTTACATTTGTTTTAAAAAATTATTATTAATTTTTTTTATATTTTGCCATTGATAGTGCTTTAGTTGCCAAAATAATTAAATAAGAAATTTCGATGAATCTTTCTATTTCCCTTCTTGAATTTATATATACCGGGTGGCCAGAAATAAAACACCCCTACTCTGACCTCCCTGGATATCGAACTACTCAGTGTAAAGGCTTGAAAATTTGTGGACATACTATTCAAAAAATGGGGAAACGGATTTCACGAAAAAAAAATTTAGTTCCAGAAATCACCGATAGGTGGCGCTGTACCACTGGACGTATGCTGAAAAGACACAAAAACACGTTTTAAACACATTTTATTTGAAAGTACCAAGCATACATGAAACAAGGACGTTATCGATGCAGGGAATGCTGCTCAATATGGTTCCCTTCCTGAAGATGTAAAATGTGAAGTCTGTGGACAGCTTGTTCAACTGCGGATCGTAACTGGTCATCTGAGATGCTTCTCACATGCAGACTGATACTCTCTTTCAAATCTGCCAAGGTTATCAGACGTTCTCGATAAACAAGGTTTTTTAAGTGTCCCCAAAGCCAAAAATCACACGGATTAAGATCCGGTGAACGAGATGGCCAAGTTGTCGGAAACGCGCGACTGATTATTCTGTCAGTGGTGAAATGTTGGCGAAGAAACTGTTGCACAGGGAGTCCAATGTGTGGAGGTGCTCCATCTTGCATAAAAGTAATGGTGTCAAGGCATTGGCGCTGCTGCAAATGGGGTACAACAAATGTTTCGAGCATCCTTTTGTACCTGTTGGCCGTCACGGTACATGTCTCAAGGCCATTGGAAGTAACCTCTTCGAAAAAGAACGGTCCAAGGATGAATGTGGCTGTGAATCCACACCAGACTGTAACTTTCGGTGAGTGGAGTGGAATCTCTTGGAAGGTACGGGGGTTTGTCGTGTCCCATATGCGACAGTTATGGGTGTTCACTGTTCCACTGAGGTGGAAATGGGCCTCATCGCTCCACAGAATCTGCCACGGCCACGATGCATCCACTTCAACTCTAGCAAGAAATGTCAATGCAAAGGTCAGTCGCATCTCCCTGTCTGTGGCCAGCAATTGTTGATTAGGGCGGATTTTGTACGGGAAACAATGCACCACTTTTCTGAGTACGTTCCACACTGTGCTATAGGGAACACCCAAGTGTCGTAACACTGCACGTGCACTACTGCAGCCTAAAACATTATCCATTGACTGTTCAACAATACCGGTGGCAACATCTTCAACGACATCTGAACGAACCGGTTTGCGTCCTCGACCAGGCTGAACTCCAAGATGTCCAGTTTCCTCGAATCGAGCGATCATTCTCCTGAGAGCTTGTGGAAGCAATGGTCCCTTACGCAAATCCTTAAGTCGGCGAAACTCTCGAAGTGCTGCTGGAGCATTTCCTTTATTCTCGTAAAACAACTTCACAAGCAAAGCGCGTTCTGGCAGCGTGACAGCCATCACTAATAAGAATGACATTCCCCACCTTTTAACTTCTTTTATACCCAGAACATGGCTTCTAACCATGCTTTATGCAAATTTTTCTGGTTACAGTATGAAATTGCAGTTACAACGGGAGTTCTAGCTTCTTTACTATTTTTATTTTCCATAAGGGGCAGAAAAATTAAAAAGGAAGCATGGAAGCATTCCATTCCGCATAAACATTTTAATTTTTATTATTATTTGTGTCTTTTGATCATAGTTCCAGTTGTGCAGCGCCACCTATCGGTGATTTCAGGAACTAATTTTTTTTTCGTGAAATCCGTTTCCCCATATTTTGAATAGTATGTGTACAAAATTTTGAGCCTTTACACTGAGTAGTTCGATATCCATGGAGGTCAGAGTAGGGGTGTTTTATTTCTGGCCACCTTGTATATATATATATATATATATATATATATATATTCTTTTGTAAAAGTAAGAAGTATATTAGAATTTTAATACAAAGTTATAGTAAATATATTCCGCAGTTCTCAACAAGCGGAAAGGGTCTCCATATTTCTCATATTATTTAATAATTGTGCTTGTGTATTATTCATCACAAGCTAATGATGAAAAGGGATTTTAGAAATTTCTATCAGCTTTTAACATTTTACGATTGATCGCAGATACGTTTTTGATACAAAAACATCAAAAATCCGAATACATACTTTTATAACATTCTTTTCCATAGACCAAACACACAATTTCACACAAAATAACTATAGTAATCACAAACCGGTGTACTTAATTTCATGTAACTATGTCTCTGCGTTTTTGAGTTACGGCGCATTCGTGATTTTAAATGTTAGATCGATAAGTTAAAAGTTATACGACAGTCTGAAAGTTATACGATTATTTGGCGCATTTTTCTTTAGGCACGTATAGCGGAAAAAGGCCCATGGAAGTGTTTTTAGTAGTGCCAACTCAGGCCAAGAGTGAGCCTCAGCTAACTTCATGCGTCACATTTCCTTATATAGTAATGTTTTACAAGAGGACACATTCATACACCTGTCAGATAGAACGCAGAAGAGGAACAACAGGCATTCCTGAACCGAAAGCCCATGAATTCGAACCCGGAACTTCCAGATCATGTGGGTGATGCACTACCCCTATACCACGACCCAGCCTTTTCGTTGTGTGGTGGCTAGATTGCACCCAAAAAGATGATTAATATCTTTAATGACACGATTTCGAATTCATGATATGATTTACTAATTCAAAAAATTAAATGTAACAAATTTAAAGGAATTTTATTTTTAAAGGAAATTGATGTCTAATTTGGGAATTTAATCCTCCTTTTTTACCATTAATTTCAAAATAATAATACTTACGTAAATATCAACATAATTTAGGACACATTTATTTCAATTTAGTTGTTTCTAATTTCCTAAATTTCACACAGATGAAATAATAATAATGCATTATTTTTTTTAAAATCTACTCGTAGATTCATATTCACAATTTTTATTTCAGAAGTTGTTTATTTTATGTTTCTTAATTGATATTTTTTAGATCTTTTAAATTCAATTTGAAAATTATAAAAGTTTCGAATTTCGAATATTCTAAAAGTTTCGAATTTTGAATATCATAAAAGTTTCTAATTTCAATATTTCAAGAATTGAAATTTACACAACGGTTTTTATGTTTTAAATAATATATATTTGTAATATATAATAATAATATTCAATATAAAATTGATTATACGAATAAATATTTTAATGGCTTATGAAATTGAAAATGCATTTTTTTAATGTGAAAATTTGAACTCTAAAAAATACATGGATAAAATGTTTTGTAAAAAAATATTTCTAATTTGCAAAAGAAGTGGACTCATTAATTGTAATTATTAAATTAACACAATCGATTTTGACAGCTTTGTAATGAGATTCAGTTTTTCGGAAAATAGTTCCGAGAATTTAGCTTGAATAAAATATTTTAAATTGATTTAAAAACTTCATTCGTTTAAAATGGAATATTTAAACTGTTTGAAATTAATAATTCTCTGTAAATCATTTCGATGAAAAGGATTCTTAGAAATGAATGCCATCAAATATCTAATCTAAAAAAATTGAAGTATTTCTGTGAAAAGTATTTTTATGGCAAATATTGTAATGTACGTGTTGTCAGCGAGATTTTAATTTCTTTCTCCAAATAATTCTCGATTCATATATTCAACTTTGTTCATATAGTATGAAAATAATTCAATGGTTTGCCTCATAAATTACCTAAGCCAAATATTTCAACACCGAATAACAAAAAAATGTAATTATTTAGGTTTCATTGAAAATTTTAAGTAAAAAATTAAATATTTAAATTTTTAGCAACTTTTCCTAGTGAACTAAATATTTTAAAATACAGGATTAAATTTCTACCTTGAAATGGACATAAAAGTTAAACTACTTAACCAAATGTTATCTATCTTGTAAATAGTTTAACCCTTTATCTACTGCATTATGAACTACTGAATATTCCTTCATAAATATGTTTTTTTCTAGCTGCCATATTGCTAATTAAAGGATATACAAGAAAACAAACCCCCCGGTGCGAAATTTAATTTGTTAGAACTAATTAATTAAAGTGGTACTTAAAAGTACCGTCAGTACAGTATGTATAAATTTCCTCATAATAGAAAAAAATACGGATGATATTCGCAATGAAATTTAACCTCTTAAAAATGTTAAGTAACCAAAAAACACTCATAAGAAAACAAAGAAATTATTAAACTGACATAATTTTATTTTATACATAATAATAGTAGAAATTCACATTTGATGATAATCATAAAAACAATTTTATTTTTCATTTGCGCATTTTTTTTATTCATTCTGTATTGTCTTAGAATATTATTTGCCCAATCATTATAATATAACAGATTATGTAATGTGATTGACGGTTGAATTATTCGGTGGTACTTATAAGTACCACCGAATAATTCGACCGTTAATCACATAACATAATCTGTTATCTTATAATGATTGGGCATATAATATTCTAAGACAATACAGAATGAATAAAAAAATGCAACACTTACATTTGGTTTGATATTATATATTTATAGCAAAGAAAAGATAAGAGCGGCAATCCGTACAAAATGGCAGCAAAAGAACACAATGTCCGTTTGTAAATAGCTTTCTTCCTCGCAAAATTCAACAGCATAGAGCAACTACTGTCATCTATCATGAAAAAGGAGAGTTAAAAGACTGTTTCTAAAACGTACCATCAGAATATAAGTAATGGTTGTTGTGCTATAAAGTTTTAAAGTGATTGGTACTTATAAGTACCGTCAGTAGATAAAGGGTTAAAGGTCATGAGAATTTATTTTCCAAAAAAATGCTTATACATACATACACACACATCACAATCAACTGCATAACCAATTTTTACAGAGAAGTACATTCACATATATCACAGGTAGAATAGATGAAGAACAACCATTCCGGAATCGGGACTCAAACCTAGGATGCCCGCGCCATGGGAAGAAGCTCTGCCCCAATGTCAGGATTCAAGCGAATAGATGTTTATCAGTGATTGTTTAAATTTATGACAAGACATCGTTTCTTGAATTTTCATATTCATCGTTTCTTGAATTCTGGATTCTCTAATATCCCATTTTGTAAGATAATTCCGAAAATCTCGAAGTAAGAATGAATAGGATTTCCTCTGAACTGTGTAGTATGTAATGTAGTCGCTTTATAATATTAAAAAATCAAAATTTTTAAATTTTAAATGACATTTACCAAACTGGGAGGGAGAACGCTGAACAGAAAACCATAAATTGATGTTAAAACTTTCTCATCTGCAATATTCTGATGTATTCTGATGATGATTAGGTGTGTGCCCAAAGTGGCGTTACACCGGTGGAAAGCTTGCAATTACAATTAAAAAAATATCATTTAAATAGCCCTCAAAAGACCCGCTATTCAAACATAACTTTTCCATGCACGTGTACAAGATACAGCAACACACCATTCAACAACGTCAATGCATATATTCACAACATTTAAAAATAACATTGCATATGTTCACAACATTTAACAATGACAATGCATACATTCACACCATTCAATAATCACAATGTATATATTCTCAGCATTCAACAATGACAATGCATACATACACAGCTTACAACAATGTAACAGTTTTCAATGTGAAAAACGTTTTATGATAAACTTCACTTGAAACAGATTAATACAGAGAAAAACTTTATTTGTGGTTCGCTTTATTACTTACATGAGAATACTTTCAGCATATAACAAAGATTATTGACTCAGAGCGAAGATCGGAATTGAATGGCTTTACTAATGTAGTAGATTCTGATTAACTTAGAGAAGGATTGGCTACAATTTAAGTTCGAAATTTAAGAACAGACGATGAAAGACTGTCTTTACAGCACTCAACAACTCATACAAGGAGTACAACAGTTTTCCAGTAATATCCTAATCTTCATTCTTTTCTCAAGTTCAAAAGTAAGAAGGGACATCTCCATAGAACATTATCTGAGAATATCTATAATTAACCATTGAGAATATATGTAAATGTTCATTGAACATCAATTGAGAATATCTGTAAGTAACCTTTGAGAATATCAGTAAAGGTCCATTGAACATCAATTGAGAATATATGTAAATAACCATTGAGCATTCATTGAGAATATCTGTAAATAACCATTGAGCATTCATTGAGAATATCTATAAATAACCATTGAGCATTCATTGAAAATATCTGTAAATAACCATTGAGCATTCATTGAGAATATCTATAAATCGACATCGAACATCTGTTGAGCTTATTTGTAAATATCCATCGAACAATTATTGGGAATATCTGTAAATTTCGATAGAAAGTCTATTGAGAACATCTATTGAGAATTTTATGCAAATATATCTTTATTAATATAGCCTTAACTATGATGGAAACGGATCAAACGGATCTTATGGATTCAAAACAATATCTTACTTTCATCCTTCTTGATTTATTGAAATTATTATGAAACTATGAACTCAACATTTATGAAAACTTAGCATACCCAAATATATGTGAAAGATTATACTTTTAAAACGGAACAGATTTTGACTACTTGCATTTATATTTTTACAAACCTGTAATTTTGCTTCTTCACACGAAAAGTGTCATCATAGCTAATCCTGATTTACAATCATCTATATTGGATGCTGTCGGGGATAGATGCTATTATTGATCCCTGAGCGTGTCGATCTTGTAGCGACTTGGCGACGAATTTAGAGACTTTGGCGACTAAAGGGATAATGCTCAAAACATCGTGAATTTTCACCATCCATTCATTAGGAACTGAGATACTTTAAGATAAATCCTAATTGATCTAGACGTTTGTATTACTAACTCTAGGGAACTATAAAAGGCCGGCACTCTCAAGCTGCGTCTAAAATTAAAAACCAGATTTTTCTGTGGTCTAATGGATATGAATGTTTAGGCGTAGTTTTAGACAATACATGGAATCCCCATTTCATTTATATTAAAAATAAGTTTCAAGACCTGACTAGTAAGTTTTATCTCCTAATTTTTTGAAACTTCAAAATGAATAGGGAAAACAAAAACTTGCTTATACAGCCCATTTGAGTCCAGTTTTAACGTATGCATGTCCGGTTAGGGGACATGCTGCCAAGGCTAATTTAAATATTATTGAAATACATCAAAATAATCTAATTGGAAGATTCTGTAATTGTCATCCGTACATGCCAAACACAAATATGCATCAAACTTTTGACTATACACCACTAAAGAAATTTATCATAAAACTTGCAATGGAATTCCTTCAGAATCTCAACTTAACTTTTTAATTTTACTTAACATTTTTCATGTAATTTAATTGCATATTCCCAATTTTTGTTACACCTCCTATCATATCCTGACAGCCAATAGAAACTTGAGCTTCGTCACGCTCCTCCCACTACTTCTCCTGCTAGTATTAGCTAGTTAGCAATTAGGACTAGGGCTTTTCAAAGGTGATCACACTACTTACTGACAGCAAGGTTCTCTCCATGTTTCCCACTTAACGAAAATCAAGCAACAAACCAGGGGCTAGGCACTCAATCAAACATGTCATTTAAGTTGTTGCAGGTTGTCGCGAAGTTGTCTCTACCTGAGTTATGATGAATTGTATTAGCAGGCCAGCAATTGAAGCGAAGATAGACAGTAGACAAATGGATAATACCCGAATCATCGAGAATTTTTTCGATTCGTCTATTAGAAATTGAGATACACTCTAACTGGCAGAGAAGCTTCTAGTCCCATCTCCCGAGAACCATAAAAGACTGGCACTCTCAAGCTGGAGTAGTCCTGAATTGAGAAATGGTGAATTAGAGGGTGGTGATTAGTAGTTGGAGTCGCCGAGAAAATAACGAAGCAACTGCAGAGAGCTGAATTTCTGTGTGCATGTTCGGACGCGTCATGGATAGAAGTCGCGAGATGAAGTAATGAGTCAACTGCTAAAGCGAGAAGAGACAGAAGAATATTTTATCCGTCTGGAGAGATCGGAGAGTGTAGCTCCGATGATCCCCTCTCCAGCTATCTGGCTTTTTTGTATGATTGAGACGTTGTTACTACCGGATTTCTACTTGTGACTTACTTTTGTTATTGTGGCCTTGTCTCGGCTGTAAATATTTGTTATCTTTGTGCTGTCCTATCTACGTGTAAATAAATATCTTAGCTATTTTTCTACTGAATGACAGTTCATTGTTTTCACACCATACGCCAATTTATTAGGTTGTTCGGAAAGTAATTTCGTTCTTTCCCGACAGAGGATTTAATTGTATTTTTCGCACCCAATTTCATACTTAAACCGCAAAATCATTTTATGT
>JAPMOQ010004502.1:341276-358779 GCA_026543055.1 Argiope trifasciata | reverse complement strand
GAAAAACCCAAAGACTGACTCAAAAGTTCGGATCATTGTCTAACAATAACTCATACACTATTTGAATGAATTTGATATGGGGTGTTTGCACTAAATTTGGAGATTTATTTCAAACTTTGAGTAAAATCTTTTCCGTGGAATTCTATCTAAGCTGTATGAACATAATTTAACACGAAAACTATAAAACAAAGCCAGGTAGATAAATAATATTCGCTACATAGAATTAAAGTCTATAATATAGACGTTTGTCAAATTTTGAATCCAATAAAATGTTGATTGTCAGTATTTTATGTATTAGGTTGTTCGGAAAGTAATTTCGTTTTTTCCTGACAAAGGATTTAATTGCATTTTTCGCACCCAATTTCATACTTAAACCGCAAAATCATTTTATGTTTTAAGAGCTGATATAGCAAGGCTTGAGTGCGAAAAAGTGCAGCTGATTCTTCGCAGTAGTTTTTGGATGGTGCCCTTTTAAATATGGAGAGCAATAAACAGCATTTTCGTCATTTTTTTCTTTTTTGCTATATAAAAGGTAAAAATGCTGTTCAAGCCAGAAATAAATGAGCCAATATGTGTGGAGAAGATGTATTAACAGTACATCAGTACCAGAACTGATTTGCAAAATTTTTCCTTCAAATGAGGAGGCCAAAAACCACCTCGATCAGTTTTTTTTACAGCAAAGACCAAAACTTTTATGAGCGTGTAATCATGTTACTACCAAAAGGTATTAGACCAGAATAGCAATTTTATAATTTAATAAATAATTTATTCATTAAACGAAAATTTCTTTTCATTTTGACAAAAAAAAAAAACGAAATGACTTTCCGAACAACCCAATACAAGAGAACCAGAGAGTGGTGGTCTGTAACAGTATTATTCGTAATTTTGTATGCAAATTAATATATTCTATAACACATTCTTGTGTAAATAGATAAAGAAAAAATCTGTTTTCTTGATTATGGTGTTGTGACCGTGTTTGGGTGGAAAGGGGGTGCAGTAGCTTCTGAGGATAAAGACCCCTGAGCACCCAGAGCGCAGAAGTCTGACTTCTAGAGCATATGAAAATGACACACATTCGCTTGAACAACCCCTTTTTACAAAGGGGCTTATTCAGGCATCTCACAGGTAGAACACACAGAACAACCATGCCCGAACTGGGACTCGAACCAGGGTCACCCAGATTACGCTACCTCTAGACCATGACGCCGGCATCTATTTTCTTAAAAATTCAAATAAGTTGAAACACGTAGCTGTCATAATCAATACTTAAGAATCTGCAAAAACTACTTTTAAACACTTATATGTAGGTAACAGAAGAAGCTCGTTTATAATTTTTACGAGAACAATCAACTGATATTTAGTTTTGTGGTATAAAGTGGTAATTTAATAATAAAAATATCAACGCATATTTGTTTATTTTTATTCTGTAGAAAATGTAACTAAACTTTAACTTGAATAAAGCAACATATAAAAAAAAGCTCAGAAAAGCCATCAAGTCGAGTAATTATTCTCTAAGACACGCGGAAAGATAAAGGTATTAAAAGTTGGAAACTCCGCGCTTAAGGAAGAAAATTAAAATTGTTTTGTGTTTAAGTTTTTTACATTAAGGACTACCTTGGTCTCATAAACTGCTTGTAGTAGAAAACAATTTTAATACAAAAGCTTAAAATGGATTAAAATTTGGTTACTTTCAGAAAAGTTGGGTGTTCAGAGCACTATGTTTCTCTGCTTTGTAAAAAACTTTAGTATCTTTAATAAGAGAACACAGGAGTTTAAAAAATCCAACTTGTTCTACACAATATAAAGTTATATTAACTGCTTCAAAAAGGATAAATAATATAGTTTTTGCTATTTAGAAAGAAATTTCGAATAATTTTTAGTCATTTTTTTTCTTATATGGAGGAATACTAATTTTAACTAGTTAATTAAATGCGGAATGTATCCTTTTAAGTTACTAAAATTCGTTCTTTTCTTTGAAGTCAATATAAACTCGTTTAGCGCAATACAAGTGATGGCAAAGAAAATAGTTAAAAAACATAGTAAAGTGTTTAGGATTTGTTTTTTAGATTGAAGCAATTTACTAATCGATCACACCTACATGAAGAATTGAATTCACTTGCATACTTGCAGAGCGCATTGACTTAGTTAAATTTTTAAAGCTGTTCCTTCCAAAATGGTTCTTATAACTAGTTTGAACTAAGCTAATATTTTATTTATTGTCTAAAAAAACTATAATATTTTTCTTCTGTAGTTGATGAGCAATTCTGACATGTACAATAATTTTCCTACTGAATGCGATTCAAATAAACTGATTGTCTTATTTGCTATATAATAAAACAATACCACCTTGCAAGATAATCTAAAGATAATTAAAGTACTCATTTATAGATGGATTGAATTAAAAAATTTAATTAAAATGTCTTGTCTACTTAAAAAAAATTCTCTCTTTGCATTTTACCGTGTAAGAACATGATGTTGTTTTGATTTCAGATTCTTAAGACTCCGAAATGAGCAGGCAACTGATTATTGAAGACATAAAATGCGTAGACCAAACTTGAAGATTTATCTTCATCGAGTAATTCATTTCTCGCTTTTAGGGTTATTAGAAAATAAAGCAGAAGGATGTCCCATTTGGCTATTTATTGCCAACTAATTACTTAATTACAAAATTATTCATTCTATGAATACTTACGGATTGTCTTAATTAATTTAAGACATTAACCAGTTTAAGCCTATTTGAAACAATCACCAGACTATCTGATTAAAAGCGCATTTACAAAAACCATTTTTTTTCCTCCCATTTCAAAATCGGTCCAGCTCCAAAACAGTATTTGCCAGTTAGATAATTGGAAATGAAAGTCTAAATATATATATTGCTTATAATATGTTATTCGATTATTTTGAGTTATAGTTTGCAAAAACGATTAACAAATAATTTAAATTTGCTGAGGTATTTTCACAAATGAATCTTAATATTAGATAAACATTTTATTGTAGAAAGAATAAAAATTAAATATATACGGAATCAAGATAAGCTTTTTACATAACACATTTAATAAAACATATATTTTATCGAATGGAATTAGTAAATATTTTGGATGAAGTTGCATTAATAAAAGAACTATCATTTTTGGTTACCTTCATTGTTTCTTCCAAAAATCTCTTCGCATTTTCATAAAAAGTTGTCAGAAATTTCCGTTAACTATAATAGTCTATAAACCATTTTGAGGATCTGAGAATAATATTACTTAAAAATCCAACATAAAACCTTATTTATTTTTTACCTTTCAATATTGAAACAGGGCCTGTAGATGAGGTAAATATTTACAAACCTAAACACTTTAATCCTGAACGTCGTATTTATTAACCTGACTTTGAATACCCTGACAGTCAACAGAATTGGAGCTGAAGTTTGAATAGCGTTTGAGGAAGTGGAGAAGGAAATTCTAATGTTAATATATTGACTCGGAATTCCTTAAGCCTTTCTAAGAGCATAAACACTATTTGATAAATTTACGTAAGCATCTTCTGTAATTTAAATGATATAAGAAAGATTCAGTGTTGAATAATTTTCAGGATTCACTTTTAGAAAGATTATTTCAATAGTTTTGCTAAAACCTTTTTTTGGAATTATAAAGAACATTTTAAAAATCACTAAATAAAACATAATGAAAATTGCTTGACGTTTACCTACATTATAAATTTAAAAATATATTCCCTTGTGGACTCTGTTTACACCAATGTAAGGCATATCACTAGCTCTCAGAATCGCAGTAAAAAAAACTAATAAGTACAGTAAGAGCTCTTTATTCGCGGGGTATAGGTTCCATAAATTTGCCTCAAATACAGAAGCTACGAATACGGAATGGATATATGGGATTATAGAGGATACGTTCCAAGGTGGTAAAGTAAAAAAATAAAATAAAACAAATATATAAAAAAATCAATTTAATTGAAGTTTTTGAATATTTTGATTAATTACCTTCAGGCTTAGGCAATTGTTTGAAGAATTTTGTAATTTTCTCTTGATTGGCAGTTTTTAAAAGCTCCTTCCATTCAGACTGATACGCAGCAGACGCATTAGCAATTTGCCTCTTAAAAATAAGACTTCGTTCCATAGACGGATCAACGTTTATAAAGAAACCGTAAAGCTTATTAGCCATTCTTGAACCTTCACTAAGATTTTTCAAATTAAATGCCACTTTTCCAGTGCTTGTTGAAGCCTCTTCTTCAATGAGTTGTGAATTGAACATTTCTTCCAAGTCGGTTTAGTCAGATCTTCGTCTTGCGATTCAAGCAATTCCTGAATGTCGCTTGATCCAATCTGTTCGAACCCATCTCGTCCTATTCCATTCGCGATTTCGGCTATGTTTGCAGTTTGCATTTAACAACATACTTTAGACTAGGTTGTAATAGAATCTATTTTACTATTTTATTAGTCCATTTGACGGCATTTACAAAGGATATTGGGTTGGATACCTATTGGAATTCTTTTATTATTATGTATGTACTTATTAGATCCTCGAATAAAGCAATTTTTAGCTGCAAATATAGGAATTGGGCCGCATTTTTTAAATCCGTGAATAGTGAAAACGCGAATAAAGAAAGCGCGGATAAGGAGCTTTTACTGTAATACGGAATAACCGGACCGCAGCAACAGAAACACAGACGGGGACATTGTTTGAGTCCTAAGGGCTATCACCAGCCACGTTTCATTTCCCTTAGCAAGTACTTCCTACCATCAATGGGAGAAGGCAACACCCAAAGTTTTCGTGTATCCTCAGGGTGGCGAGATACAACCACCATGCCGGAAGCCTCTCATCCACATTTCGAAGTGCTCCCCTGAGGGGATTTTGCATCAAGATAAGATGCAATTTGGACAATTGTATATTTACACAGACAAGAAATATATATCTTTTTTCTAAAGCAATTCAACTGTAAAGCTGTCTTCTCCTGCCTGGTAGAGAAGACAGCTTTACAGTTAATTTTAAAGTATGTTCTGGTCAAAAAACACCAGATTTTTCAATTTAAAGATGAACTTGGAGACTAAAAAATTACCTGGAAAATTTAAGAAACTTGGCAAGAGCTTCATAAGAGTTTGGTGAATCCGATGCCCTGTCACAAGAGCTATAATAAACGAACTGGAATCAGGAATAATTAAATGAGCTAAGTTAGATAAAGGGATGAAAAAAAATCTTTTTGCTCCTCTTCGGGGAATCCTACCTGAGAGTCTCACACTGTTGAGATTGTTAGCAAAGATTTTCTTTTTGTGTATTATCAATTTCTGTAAATGTTGCTCTCTGTGCTATTCGTCTGTGTTTTGAAGAAAGTACAAGTTGGTTATAATTAAAGTTCCATTTTGAAATGGTCATAAAAGGGAAGTTACTGCACCAAACGTTATCAAATTTGGTAATATTTTAAAAGAGATCACGGTATTTCCACCAAAAAAAGCTCAAACCCTCAATACCAGGGGAGACATGACACAGTGTGCAATACTGTTAAACAGAATAGGTCATGAGGACCTCGGTTTAAATTGTGTTTAACCTTTCTGTGACGTGTTACAACACATGTTCGATGTGAATTTCATCATTTTCTGAAAACAAATTAAACCATATTACTGCACTCTCAATATTAGCTCTTAGCATAGCAGGTGAAAAGTTGCGTACATGTCGGTGTATCTTTTTCTTCCGATTCGGGGAAATGGTTTAGATTCTTACCATAAATAGCGTTTTTGAGATAACACACTTTGAGCATGTTTTGTAATACGTTTCATAAACGATTAAGCACATTTGAAGTCGATGTCTTCATGCAAATATTTGTTTTGCAATATTGCAGACACCGCCATTTCTTCCCTGGTGATAATATTTTGAACTTAATTTCTTAGACGCGAAGAAATTTTAATGACTTCCTTTAAAGTATTAATAAGTTTAATAACATTTGGTCCAGTAGCTTTTCGTTTATGGTTATTTCACAGTAGAACTTTACTTATAACAATCTCGTACTTAGTATTTTGTGTTTTTGTGCTGAGTAAAGTGAATTTATAAATCGTAGATCTTTTTAGACATTACATGTGTGTCTATATTATTATTTGATTACTTTTATATGGTAGTAAGGGGTTTTCATTTAAATTTACGAAATATAATCATAATCAAATTGAAAATAAGATGAGAATTATATAAGTGTCATCACTTCTTGTTTAACGCCCTGATCAAAAGTTTTTGTAACTGCATCTTTAGATTTAATTACCTTCAGTGACCACTATTTCCGCCGGAAATTATAACTATCAAAACATTCCATTAAATATTTTGTGCTTCGTCTGTTTGGCTGCCTCAGAGAAATAATTTTAAATTTCAAATTTGATGAACAATAAATCATATTTTTTTAAAAGCTTATCACCTAAGGCTTTAAAAGATTTACTTAATTTCATTGTTACATGTGTCTGTAATTGTCTGTTCATACCTTTACATCTTCAATTATATCATTGGAAAGAACAGCGCTGTTTAAGGTATCCGACTACGTTAAAAACACTGGATATCGACCACATTGTCAACTTTTTTCCATTGTTATTTCTTGTAGTTCGACTTTCCTCTTTCCAAAACAGTTGATCTTTTTTAGAGAAAGGAAGGCCTGAACTATATGAGAATTTTAAACAAATATTTTTCAGACAAAATTTGTCTTTAACTTCATTTCTTTCAAAAGTTTAATGTTCCTAAAAATTCTCCATCGTTAACATTATATCTCAGAAACTAATAGATGTATTTACATAAAAATTTCAGTGCGTGTTTTAAATAATATGAGCAATGAAATGAACCAAAATTTTTATTGTTGGTGCAATAAGTTTTCATTTATAGGTGTTTTTAGAAAAATTAAGGTGTGAATTTATATATAAAATATATATATATAAGTATATATTTACCGATAGATTTTTAACAACTCAAGATTGATCTTAGATTTTTTTTTCATTTCATTCATTATTATATTCTTTAACCTGAGTGCAAAAAAAAATAGGATTGCTACGTTACAATTTTGGGTAGAGTGTTAACCATTTTGGTTAAATTTCAACAAAATTTACTACAGATTTTTCTATTTCTCAAAACATATTATATTTTCAAATAATGTTTTGTATTTATAGTGTTTATAATTAATAATATATCTTAAATTCATATATAGTTTTTTTTTAAAATCCAGTTTTCTAAAAATTTCTTTCGAACATACCTTAAAAATGAACCCACTTTATGACATCGCTTTTACTCATTCGAGGATAGAGGATGAAAAACGTAGGTGCTGTTGTTATTTTTCTCATTAAAACACGATGTCATTTATATTTATAGTACAAAGAACATTGACTGGACAAAAGCACAGTATATAAAATAGTTAATATAAAAACACAACATTTGAAATTTTAATTAAAAATATTTTAAACAAAAAAATTTATGTTATTTTCTAGTATTATTCCGCTTCAAAGGTTGAAAAATGCCATATATAATATTTAATTTTAATCTTTTATAGATAATAAAAAATTATATCGCTGAATTCGATAATAAGGTATCCGACTACGTTAAAAAAATGGCCATCGGCTACATTAGCGATTTTAATTTTAATATTAATTCTTATTATTTCTTGTAGTTAAGACTTTTCTCTTTCCAAAGCAGTCTATCTTTTCTAGGAAAAGGAAAGCCTGACCTATCATCCAGTCACATGTATTTTTCAGCTAAAATCTGTCTTTAACTTCAATTTTCTCAGACCTTTAATGCTCGCAAAAATTTTCCACCGTTAACACGATATCTTAAAAACTAATAGAGGTAGTTGCGTAAACATTTCAGCGTGTGTTTTAAATGATATGGGCAATGAAATGAACCAAACATTTTATTGTTGGTTAAATAACTTTTCATTTATAAGTGTTTTTAGAAATATTATGCTGTGAATTTGAAGAAAAAATTCATATATGCGCATATTTTTACTTATAACTTCTTAGCATCTCAAGATTTTTCTAAGATTTTGGTTCATTTCATTCATCATTATATTCTATAATTTGTGTGCATAGAAAATTAGGATTGCTGCATTACCCTTTTGTGAAGAGTGTAAACCGTTGTGTTCTAAATGAAATGAACCAAAATTTCTATTGTTGGTGAAATACTTTTTTAATTTAGAGGTGTTTAAAAAATAAATGGTAAATTTATCGAAAAAAATGTATAAATATGTATATTTTTATCCATAATTTCTTTACATCTTAATACGTTTCTTACATTTTGGTTCATTTCATTCATCATTATATTCTATAACTTCTGTGCATAGAAAAATTGGTTTGCTGCATTACCCTTTTGTGTACAGTGTAAACCGTTTTGGTTAAAATTTCATTAAAATTTACTACAAATTTTCACATTCCTCAAAATATATTATGGTTACAAATAATTGTTTTTTTATTTATTATTGTATTTTAAATATTAAGTTGTGAATTTGTAGAAAAAATTCACAATTATGCATATTTTTACTTATAACTTCTTAGCATCTCAAGATTTTTCTCAGATTTTGGTTCATTTCATTCATTATTATATTCTATAACCTGTGTGCATAGAAAAATAGGATTGCTGCATTACCCTTTTGTGTAGAGTGTTAACCATTTTGGTTAAAATTTTGTTAAAATTTACTACAAATTTTCACATTCCTCAAAATATATTATGTTTACAAATAATTGTTTTTGTATTTACAGTGTTTATAATTGTCAATAAATCTAAAAACCATAAATAATTTCTAAAAAAAATCAATTTTTGAAAAATCTACCTTTGAATGTTGTCGAATACCTTAAAATGTAGTTGTATCATTCTTTCAATTTTTTTTGATAGTAAAATGCGAGTACTCATTAGGTTACAATGACCCGGGCGTCTCTTTCTTAGAATAAGAAGAGGGTAAAATTATCGAAATGCCTCTGACTAACTTCTAAATGGTCTTAATTGTGGTTATTGTGAAAGTAAAGTTGTTTACTGGAAAACAGCTTTTTGTGATATATTTTTTAAAACGCTATAATTTTGGAGGTCAAAAACAAGTAATTTAAAATTATTTTTTTTGAAGTTATAAATTAATTGAAAGTAAAACAAATCCAAAAATATTTTATTTCATTTGATACTTTGTACTGAATTGCACTTTATATTGATACTTTATACTCAACTGTAGTTTTGATTGATACATTATATACTGAATTCTAATTTAAATTGATAATTTACACTGGGTTATACATTAAATTGATGCTGTTTTCTGTATTGTACTTTAAATTGTTAATCCATGCTCAGTTGTAGTTATTTTTATACATTGTACTAAATTGTAATTTAGATTGATACTTTATACTTTATACATTAAACTAAATTGTAATCTAAATTGATACTTTATACTGACACATTATATTAAATTCTAATTTAGATTACTTTATATTGATACATTATACTAAATTGTAACTTAGATTGGTATTTTATATTTAATTGCACTTTAGATTAATATTTTATACTGAACTGTAACGACAAATTGATATATTAAATTCTAATAAGTCTATTCCATTCTAAATATATTCTAAATTCTAATTTAGATTGATACTTTACACTGAATTGTAATTTAAATCAATACTTTACACTGAATTGTATTTTAAATTGATACTTTATACTCAATTGTAGTTTATACTGAGTAAGATACATTGTACAAATTTGCATTTTAAATTGATACTTTATACTCAATTATAGTTTATATTGATTGAGATACTTTGTACAAAATTGCATTTCAAATTGATACTTTATACTCAATTATAGTTTATATTGATTGAGATACTTTATACGCAATTGTAGTTTATATTAATCGATATACTTTATACTCATTTGTAGTTTATATTGATTAAAATACTTTATATATTAACCAGGGAGAGTGATTAGTTCCAACACTTTCTAGTACAGTCGCTAATAAAGGCATCATACCAGAAATTGACTTGCATGACAATGACGTACAATAGATACAAAAAATTAACCTTTGGTGAAAATATAACTTTTTAGTAATTGTATCGTGTCATTTTGGCGATTAATCTATGGCATAAATCAATATACCAGAAAAAAAACATTTGGGTTTCAGATGAGCTTTTTTCCAAGAAATTGAACAATCATTTGAATTATCACCTTAAACTTACCGTAAATCCTTATGAAACCATGAACCTTCTGTATTTCAACCATTGATTAGATTCGGTATAAAACTTAACAGTTGTTTACTCTATGGATGTTAAATATGTGTTTCGGATTTTATATATTTGGATTTTTTTTTTCGTTTTTCAGTTATCATGTTAATTTATATTTGTACAACTGTATATAAATGTTTCTTCTGCAGGACATAGTTTTCAAGGAATGAAGCTCCTTGTTTATTTTAAAGAATGAAGGAAATTTTACATTCGATATGAAGCTCATTTGTTACGAAGTAAATACTTCAGACTGCAACGAAAAAAATCTTGTAACATATTCACAAAGTAATATCCATTTTTTAATTCAAAAAAACTTTTAGTCGGTACATAAAGCCATCTTCTTTTTGATTTACACAAAAAATCCAATATTTAAAGAAATAGTTTGTTTGAAGGATCATAAAATGAATTTTGAAAAGTTGGAAGAAAATGCTTTTCTTAGAAAAGTTTAAATGAAAATCCAATAATATATTCCTTTGGAACTTTGTTAAAAGTTTTGTTGGAGATCAAAAGAAGTATATATTATTTCAAATCAAAATATTGATGTATTTTTTTCAGTTCCAAATAATTTTGGAGGGCTCAAAATATTTTAATTCTATAAGATTCAAATTGATATTTTTCCTCCATAGTTCATGAAGCAAATAATCTAACACATCATACTATTATTAATATCAATACATGGGAATTGTTATTAAGTAATAAAAATTTGTTTTCCTGCATAATTTTCCAAAATATTAGAAATATTGAACAATTATCTTACAGTAAGAAGAAACAGAAAGTGTTCAAAGCATCTTATACTAACAATAAAGAATTTCCCAGCCGGTGTCCTGGCATATGGATAGAGCGTTCCCATTGTAATTTGAACTTTCCGGGTTCAACTTTTGACTTTGGGCATGGTTGTTCTGTGTTCTATCTGTGAGGATTGTGAATGCTCCCCCCCCCGTAAAAAGGGGTTGTGCTAGCGACTGTAAAGCATGAAGTTACTAACTTGTGCTTTTGACCCTAGTTGGCATTAAGAAAAAAAAAGAGTGAGAGAAGCTCACTTGGCTTAAGTCACAACAACAACACAAAAAAGCTGAACTTTGTTAAGTAACAAGAAGAAACATATAAATAATTAATTAGTATTGATAATCTCTCTTTAAAATTTTAATTCGTCTGGAAAGCATTCATTAATTTCCTTTTTTTAGTGCGCAGCGGACATATTTATTTTAATTCCCTGAATATGAAAAATCTGTTTTTTGGTTAATATAATACTGTTGTGAAAAATATGGGAAACGATTCTATAGCATATATTGTTATATAATCACATAGCATAGTATCTATAGCAGATATTGATTGTTGCAAATTCTCCTCCTTAATCATAATCCATCGGGTTCGTTTCCTTGTATAATGGATGTATATGGTGTAGAAATTAAACAATAATCAATCCTTCAGTTGAAAACATAACATATACGCCGTTTATTTACAGGACGAAGACAGAAAAGCACAAAGACGACACATATTTACAGTACAGAGAAGACAATTATTTACAAAAGACAACTATATACAACCGAGAGAACACACAGGAAGTGGACAATAACTCACAACAACAGTAGGCAGAAATTCCGTAGTAGTAATGTCCACAGCACACAAAGCTGCCAGACTGGATTCAGCAGGAGAGGGAATCTTTCAGTGATTCTGTCTATGCTGACTTAGGTCTCTCCAAATGGCTGAAACTACACCTCTGTCTCTTCTTGCTTTCGCTGCCGATTCGCTACTTCACACTGTCAGAAAACTTCTCAGTGCAGGACTGCTCTATTCCAGACACAACGAGCTACTACACACGACAGTGGCTTCATTAGAATACGCCACACAGCTATTCATCACCCTTCACTGCTTCGGTATTCCCCCGGCGACTCATCTGCTCAGGATTCCTCTTCAAGACCTCTCAGTTCAGGTCTGCAGATCGATCACCGCACCAGACTAGCTCAGACTGCCGAGCAGATGGAGGCGGGGCTAAAACCTTTTGGACCAATCAGGATTATACTGGACGTATCTCGGCTCCTACTGGAGAATAAGGACAATTCTCGACGTTTCGGGTATTATCTGTTTTGTCACAAAATTTGCCAAATTCGTCACCAAGCTCTGGGATCTCTGACGTCAGACCCAGGTATCATTCAAAACAGATGACTGTAAATCTGTCTTCCTTGAGATGACATTATTGAAGCAGGGGAGACAAAATTACAGGTTCGTAACAATACATCTTTACATTCAGAAAGAGAGAAATCGATAGTGATTCTAAAGATTATTTCAAACTGGCTAACTTAGACAAATAATGACTTAAAAAATAATAATTTTCTAACATGATAACTTGAAATTTGCTATCGTAATAGCGGAATCTGTTTTATTTTTCTACCTATTATCGATTTTTTTGTTTGCATATTCTCATCTGAAAATAAATGTGTTTTTATTGAGATAAAATGTTTCTCTTTGTGGATTTTTGATGGGTTATTTTGTAAGGATTATGTAATAAACTTTTTTGTGAAAAAAATTAATCTATAACAGAAGTATTTTAAATATTTCAAAAACCTCTAAAAGGAGATTGTTTATTAGAAATATCAGATTTTTTACTATAAAATTTTAAAAATCCGTAAGATCCTGTTTTTTTATTCGTAAAGATGCTCACGGATCATTGACAAATGACCCAGTCAGTATTTTCAAGGCAACACTTTCAGATACAGTGGCATCACTGGGCTTCAACACCACGTTTTTCACAAATACATGTAATAAAATTATGCTAACAAAAGGGATGCATTGATATTAGCTAAAATTTGAGAGTTGAAATGCTACAATTTAAAAAAAATAGATTAGGTAATTTCGCAATGTCAGCCAGACGTCAACCATAATTTGATTGTACGTACGTTTTAGTGCCTTGAAGTATAAATAGATCTTAGAGTTTTATACATTACGAATATAAAATTGAAAATGAAAATTGAAATATATTTATTAAATTCATTTTTTTTCAGTTTTTAAATATTAATTCATTTGAAACAATTACAGTATTTTCTGTATAAAATTCATCTTTAAAGTTAAGACTAATTCTGTGATAATAACAAAAATGCCCAACCTATGCATAAAAATACGCAATACTTATATACCCATACCCAAAGATTTTTTTATACATATAAATCAGTTTTAGGGATAAATAAAAAAATCTTATACGTTATTATGAGATAATGCATTACAATCGTTTCATATGAGACCTCCAAAGATTTTTGATGCAAGGCAATTCTGAACTCATGGATCATAGTTATACACTTTGAAAAAGAAATGAATAATTCACAATGTTATTCCCAAAAAGAATTTGAGCTTTCTTTAAGAAAAGAGTAATACATAAAATATCCATGACAAAAATATTTTCCTTTCTAACCAATTCTGAAAGAATTATTCTCAAATTTTGATACTCGACAGATTTTATGCCTCTAGAGCGAATATTTGTTTACATCAGTGATCACAAACATGTGGTCCCAGCGATGGTCCTACATTTCATATAAAATAGCATATAATATGTAAATTCACAGCAAAAGTGCCTTAAAATTCAATTTTTATCATCCCATTTTCCAAAAATTTTGCGGAGGGATCTTTAACTCTCTCCCCTCTTTCTTTTATTTAGTTTATTCCATACCTCTAAGAATACTTGCTTTTTATGTTGGATTTTTGTGCTTGCTTTTTATGTTTTTTAAGTTAGTGATCCTGAAATTTCTACTGGTTGGGAACCATTGATTTAGTGAAATTATGTATTTTTTAAAAACAAAATACAATATGTATTTATTGATTAAAATTATTGATTTTCGTAAGAACGGAAATCACATTCTTCACCTTCTTCTTTCTTCATTCACATTCTTCAGGCGAAAAAAACAGACATACATCCTTGCGATTTATCGATTGAACTACTACCTGTCAATCTCAAACTGCCAACGCTCTATTTAAAGAATTAAAAATTATTTAATAAATGAATACATATAATTAAATTAAAAATAAATTAAATTAAATCCATAAATTAAAAATAAATTTAATTAATGAATTAATATATGATAAAAAATCTTTATTAACATCAAGTGTCATCCCAGCGATGGTCCTACATTTCATATAAAATAGCATATAATATGTTTCTAGTGCAAAAATTTGTTTAGATTAGTGATCACAAACATGTGGTCTCAGCGATGGTCCTACATTTCATATAAAATAGCATATAATATGTTTCTAGAGCAAACATTTGTTTAGATTAGTGATCACAAACATGTGGTTACAGGGATGGTCCTACATTTCATAAAAAATAGCATATAATATATAAATTCACTGCAAAAATGCCTTAAAATTCACTTTTTAGCATCCCATTTTTCAAAAAGTTTCTGGAGGGATCTTTAACTCTCTCCCCTCCTTCTTTTCTTTAGTGTTCCCCATATTCTAAGAATATATGCTTTTTATGTCGGAGATAGGGATAATTCGGGCATGCATCATTTTTTTAGTTAGTGATCCTCAAATTTTTACGGGTTGAGAACAATTAATTTAGAGAAATGATGTACTTTTTAAAACAATTGCAATATGTGTTTATTGATTAAAAATATTAATTTTTACAAGAATGGAGCTCATATTCTTCACTTTCATTTGAAAATCACCTTGCATTGAATAACTTGCAAAACACCTCGAGAAATCCTTACATTTTATCGATTGAACTACTGCCTGTCCATCTCAAACTGCCAAAGCTCTATTTAAAGTATTAAAAATTATTTAAATTGAATTAATGAATTAATATTTGATTAAAAACTTTATTAACATCAAGTTACATCCAATAAAAATATATTTGAAAAAATTATTTTTTTAATATTATATTTATATATTTTTTATAATTTAAAAAAATATATGTGAACTTGAGTGGATGAATAAAAAGTATTTCAGTAATGATTGAAAATTTGAGCAATAAATATAAATAAATATGTCTATCTATATGTGTGAATTAATAATAGAAATTGGGGAAAATATACTATAAACAACAAAATCTTGTTTCATATGTTATATAAAAATTAGTTTATGAAAGTTTTTAAAGTTAATTTCGATATTCATTTTAATGTTAAGCAAAACAGATGGTTAGCAATAAAATAATTTAAGGTATCCGACTACTTTGAAAATGCTGTTATTCGACCACATTGGCGGTTTTTTTTAAAAAGTGTTATTTCTTGTAATTCAGACTTTTTTCTTTCGAAAACAGTCTGTTTTTTTCTTAGGAAAGGAAGGTCTAACCTATTATCCAAAGGAATTTTAAGCAAAATTTATTTTTCAGCTAAAATTTGCCTTTCACTTCAATTTTGATTTTCATAAAAATTATCCACCATTATCATGATATCCCAAAAACCAATAGAGGTGTTTACATAAAAATTTCAGAATATGTTTTAAATAATGTGGGCAATGAAATGAAAAAAAAGTTTTATTATTGGTGGAATACTTTTTAATTTATAGGTGTTTTTAGAAAAATTAAGGTACGAATTTGTGGAAAAAATGCATATATATGTATATTTTTACCCTTAACTGCTTTGCATCTCAAAATGTTTCTTAGATTTTGATTCATTTCATTCATTATTATATTCTATAACTTGTGGACAAAAAAATAGAATTATTGCATTACCATTTTGTGTAGAATGTTAACCGTTTTGGTAAAATTTCACTAAAATTTACCACACATTTACCTATTTCTCAAAATATATTGAATTCTCAAGTAAAGGTTTTGTATTTATAGTGTTTATAATTTATAATACATCTAAAAACCAAAAATTGTTTTTAAATAATCAAAGTTTTCAAAAATTTTCCTTCGAACGTAATCGGTTACCTTAAATATAAATAAATCAAACTAAAACTTTAAAATTATTTTCAATACAAATTATCATCTGTGTAAAGTCACCGAAATTGCTTTACCTTTTTACCAGCCAAAAAATATCTGCTTTTAACAGCAACCTAACTCACCGAATATCAGCAGATTGATTAGAGCCTGAACATGAATAGGGAAATCTGTATCATTTGTCATGAGGCAACAACATTTTTCCCGCTTGACAACCATCACAGCCAGGCAAAGGACATTAAAACCACATCAAGGCAAGATTTCGTCGCGGCTAATCGAATCAAAAAGCGCCGTGTTCGAGTCGGGACTGATGGGGTATGTTGTAATCGAGATCATCGGAAATGGAACGATTTCTTGCTCCCGAAACATTTGCCATCAGACTAATGGAGGATTTGCATCTTGGCAGGTGGCCTATTAAGGGAGAATTTTCCCTATTTGGGTATGAAAGAATATTAGAGAAGGCGATTTTCCAAATATGAATTTTTTTTGCTGCTTTGACTTCAGATGAAAATGCTCATTTTCACTTCATGGTATTACAAGTTAAAGTAGTTTTCAAAACGCATAAATTTCTGCAACTAGCAGTAATAGCTTATATTATACTGGAGATATTATGAATTCCTGCTGATAGTAAAGAAAATGCTTACCTCAAAATGGAACTCATCAGCAGAGCAGAGTCATATAGAGGTGATTTTGCACTCCTGGGGAAAATGCAAAAAATTGGCCTTACCCACCACTCTACATTTATGTTAATATTTCTCTCAATTTATGAACTTACCTGAAACTTGTCACCTTTCCTTTTTTAAGTAAATTATCAAAAATTTAAAAATTTTGATTTTAAGTTTTCGCAAAGGACATATTTTTGAAAAATAATATTGAAACAGCAAATTTGTTGCCTACACATTTTGTGGCCTCAACAATTTGTTGCCTTCGTATTTTGTGGCTTCGACAATTTGTTGCCTTCACATTTTGATATCTCAACAGTTTGTTGTCCTTATATTTTGAGGCTTCAACATTTTTACCTTCACTTTTCGATTTTCAATTATTTTTTGCCTTCAATTATTCAAAACCTCTGACCGAAAACAGATATGCTCTCGCATTATAATAAATTGATAAAAAGTACCGTAAAAAAACAAATTGGATTATTGTAGAAAACTAACGATATACACTATTTTCTAAAATATCTTTCTGATTTCACAGTAGATTTTAATCAGATGCAGAAAGCTCAGCCATAAGCTCTTTCTTACTTTCTCGTATATGTAATACACAGTAAGAATAGTAATCTTCAAAAATCCGAACTCGAGATTTTTAAGTCGTTTCAGAAATCCTCGAGTTCAATAAATATAATTTTGAAATATATTCATCTGTCTGTGATTAATATAACTGTTAGATTTCCTGATAAATTAATCCGAAATTAGCAAAGCTGTGCA
>JAPMOQ010004502.1:306054-321396 GCA_026543055.1 Argiope trifasciata | reverse complement strand
TATTTCAATCGTCAAAATATTCGATTAATATTTGTTACACAGTAGATCGTCTAGATCATCTTGATCTTTCATCATCAATTTCATTCATCTAGATCTTCGATATATTATACTTTCGCTTATACGCATTATAGAAAAATTATTTCAGTCGTCAAAAAATTCGATGCTTTCGAAAAATTTTGAAAACTCCTCTCATTTCAGACCTCTCTGAGTTCAAAATATAATTTTTTAAATGTCCGTCTAAGACAAAGATAACTAAATAAAACTTTGAGCTATATGATTAATATTGGTTACACAGTCTTTAACACAAAATTTGCAGATTTCTATCAGATTTTGATTAAAATCTGTTCGGCGGTAGTTTGCCCGGTCTTTGATTATAAGCTAACATGGTAATTAAAAATCTATAAGAGCTAGATCAAGAAAATTCGATTCACAGATTTAAAATCCGCATTATAGACACTTTTAGAAACTTGAGCTAAATATATCAGGAGTTATCAATATGTGCTTTCAGGAACATGGAAACGCAATAACTCAAAAAGCAAGGATTTACATATACGAAATTTGTTATTGAATTTTGTGACTACTAGTGAGATTTTGGAGCAAATTTTTGTTTCAACTGGTTGAGAAAAACATGTCTAAATCACACATTCGGTTTCCGTATGTTATTAACCACATGCCAAGATTAGTTGCCGACTAACGCGCCAAAGGTGATATAGTAGATACAATACAAATGTTAAATCCTCGCCAAAAGTTAAGATTTCGTATCTATTAAATTCCAGAACAGAGATAAGGTGTTCTCTGGTATAACGCATTTATTAGACTGCATACGAGAACCATTTATGGGGACCACTTCTAATGACTTCTTCGAGCTATCGGTAATCATATTATATTAATCATTATCATAATTATAATCAGTAATCATATTATATTAATCATAATCATAATTATAATCAGTAATCATATTATATTAATCAGTAATCATAATTATAATCAGTAATCATATTATATTAATCATAATCATAATTATAATCAGTAATCATATTATATTAATCATAATCATAATCAGTAATCATATTATATTAATCATAATTATAATCAGTAATCATATTATATTATTCATTATCATAATCAGTAATCATATTATATTAAGCATAATTCTAATCAGTAACCATATTATATTACTCATTATCATCATCAGTAGTCATATTATATTAATCATATAAGCTTTTCTTTTTCAATGGACTATTTTTATAACTGTATTTTTAATTAAAATTTCAAAATGGAATTTTTAAAATATATTTTTAGTGTTCTATTTACACAGAAGTGACAAAAGTCATGGGATGACTGTTAATATCGTGTCGGTCCTCCTTTTGCCCGGCGAAGTGCATCAACTCGACGTGTCATGGAGTCCACAAGTCGTTGGAAGTCCTCTGCAGGAATATTGAGCCATGCTGTTTGTATAGACGTCCATAATTATGAAAGTGTGGATGCTGCAGGAGTTTGGGCACGAACGGACCTTTCGAGGATGTTCATAAATGTTCGATGGGATTCATATCGGGCGATCTAGGTGGCCAGATCATACGCTGGAATTGTCCGCAATGTTCTTCAAACCAGTCGTGAACAGTTCTGGCCCGGTGACATGGCGCATTGTCATCCATAAAAATCCCATCGTTGTGAGGGTACGTGAAGTCCATGAATGGCTGCAAGTGATCTGCAAGCAGCTGAACATAACCATTTCCAGTCAATGATTGGTTCAGTTGCACAAGAGGACCGAGTCCATGCCATGTAAAAACAGCCCACACCATTATGCAGCCACCACCAGCTTGAACAGTGCCTTGCTGACAGTTTGGGTCCATGGCTTCGTGGGGTCTGCGCCACACTCGAACTCTACCATCAGCTCGTAACAACTGAAATTGCGACTCATCTGACCACGCCACGGTTTTCCACTGGTCTAGGGACCAGTCGATATGCTCACGAACCCAGGAGAGTCGCTGCAGGCGATGTCGTGCTGTCAGAAAAGGCACTCGAGTCGGTCTTCTGCTGCCCAAGGAAGACAAATTTCGCCGCACAGTCCTATCGGACAGCATCCCTCGTACGTCCCACATTGATTCCTGCAGTTATTTGACGAAGTGTAGCGTGTCTATTAACATTGAGCATTCTACATAGACGTCGGCGGTCTCTGTCGTTAAGTGCAGGTGGTCGCCCACTGCGCTGTCCATGATGGGATGGGATGCCTGAAATTTCATACTCTCGGCACACTCTTGATACTGTGGATCTCGGAATGTTGAATTCATTAACGATATCCGCAATGGAATGACCCATGCGTCTAGCTCCAACCAACATTCCACGTTCAAAGTTTGTTAATTCTCGTCGTGCCGCCATAAATCACGAAAAACCTGTTCACATGAATAACTTGAACACAAATGAAAGCTCTGGAAAACGAAGTGCGCATTTATACTTTTTCGCTGCCATACTACTGCCATCTGTATATTTGCATTTTGCTATCCCATGACTTTTGTCACTTCAGTGTATATATGAGAAAATAAAAAATGTAGTAATAAAGCTGCTCATGCCCTCTCCAGTGCAACAATTACTCGTTACTGCATTTAACAAGAATAAAGAAAAAATATAAGACGAAACCAATTTTGATATTCTTTTCTTTTAAATTCCCACAATACAGGTAATTCATTCATCATGCTTATATCTTAATTTGCAATGCAAATGATGAGAACCTTAAAAAACACCTCGCGAAACAAAATAAAACCCATCGAGTCTTTAATTTATTATCACGTCTTTCAGTTTTTAGCCCCCAGCTCTCAGAAAGGTTGTTTACGGGATCATGGATCCGAGCGAAGAATACTTCCAAATCTCCCAATAACTTTTGCTGCTCTGTTGCAGAAGTTTTCCTCTCAATGACGTCACAATCTCTCCGGTTGCCTAGGAAACCACTGACATTTTCTGAAGCGAAAAGATGGAGAGTGTTTGGTTTTAGCTTCGAATCTTTCAGAAAAGAAGCTTAATTATTGAGGTTGCATAATCTGCGCTGCAAAACATACTAAATTCTTGGGGAGGTCCAATGTATATAGATATATGTGATTTATCCAAGGTTGTTTCAGCACTGCGCAAAGAGTATTTTCACGCAGCATTCTTTCGCGAATTTATTTCGGCAGGAATTGTTCCGGACTTGAACAATGAGGTTTCGAAATTTTATGTTGGCTGGATTAGGCCGGTTCTGGAAGTTATGCTGAAAGGACCTAGTTATTATCAAACAGAAATCTGCTGATAAATCTGTTTCATCACTTTAGGGGCAAATATTAGTTAGATAAATAAAAGACACTAGGTTTTTTTAACCAGTTTTTTTTTGTGTTATAATTTATGGAAGTTTCAACATTTATTTTTTATGCTTCAGTATACATTATCACCAATTAATTTTTGCCAGTATTATTTTTGATATAAATATTTCTTATTTATATACAAACAAAAAAAAAAGATTATTTTTTCTTAAATAAGACCACATTACTGTGTTTGAAACATTTTTGCAACAAAACACCCACATTCTTTGAAATTCAAGTATATATACAATGGCTCAAATAAATGAAATTACACCTTATTTTTGCTTGATAAATCCGTTTTTGATCCTATATAACACATTAAAGAGAAGACCAAAATGTGTTTTTACTCTTACACATAACATATAGTTTAATTTAAAGTTAAAGAAAGCAATAATCAAAGAAAAAATTCCAAAATGAAAAGTTCCAAAAGCATTTTAAATAAACATATGGAGATTTTTGCCTGTAATTTCAGAATACATCAATGAAATTTTTGTAATATATCACATGCATAGAAAATGTCAATATTTAGGTGCATGTTTAGTTAGATTGCAATATTTAATTGCATGTTTATTAGATTGCAATATTTAGTTGCATGTCTTTTGGCTTTTATAATGCCCTCTAAACGTAGGGGTACCATTCGAATAATTTTGTGTGGTATCTTAAGTATGTTCTAAATTTATCTTGCAATATTTCTTTTAAACGGGTTTTATTTCTATTTTTTTTTTTTTTGCTTTTGAACTATTGTTTCGAGTGTGGCCCACAAATTTTCAAAGACATTGATGTCGGAGGAATGTGGTGGTGTGTTTAACTGTTGTGTATAATGAAATAGGAACTATATCTTGCCGTTTTTGATATAAATGTTTCTTGTTTTTATGCAGATAAAAAAAGATTGTTTTTTTCTGAAATTAATACGTGATTATTGTGATTGCAATATTTTTGCATCAATGCACTCTGATTTTTTTAATTGCAATATACATGGATATATGTGATTGCCTAGAATATTTTACCACTTTAAAATGCAGTCTTCTTTCCTTGGTGCTCTTTTTTATTTCGCCAGAAACTGTCCTAGGTCAGAAATTTCAATATTTTTTTCTTGGCTCCATTTGGTTAGTTTTAAATTTTTCTGGCAGTTTTGCAGAAAAAAATCCATTGCTTATCAAATACATAACTTTTAACATTTTCTGTTGAATCTCTTCTTTAATTTAAGAGCAAATATTGGGCTAGGTAAATAAAAGTTCGTAGCAGTCATTTTATGCTTATAAATCATTGAAATCTAAATATTGATTTTTTACGCTTCGGTTTGTAATGATAATATGAAATTTATTTTATGAGTATCCTTTTTTTTTGTTTATATACATAGAAAAAGATTATTATTTTTTTCTCAAAAGGATATCTGATGATTGTGTTTGCAATATTTTTCAACCAAAACAAATAAATTACTTCACAATTCCAAGATATATGTCATTGGGTAGAATTTTTTTACCATTGGAATAATCGAAAAGCATCATTCTTTTCTTTGTATTCATTTTTTTATATATATTTATTTCACCAGAAATTTTCTAATATCTACAATTTCGATATTTTGTCTTGATTAAATATGGTTGGCTTGTGACATTTCTTGCAATTTTGCAGAAACGATACATTTCTCATCAAATATTTTATATTTTCTGTTAAATTTCGATTATTTTAAAAGCAAATATTAGGTCAGGTAAATAATGTCCTATTGTAGTTCTATTTGCATTAAATCAATTGAATTTTACTTTGGCGTGGAGATTAATTTTTTTCTATTTAAATAAAAATTGAAGTGATTGTGTTTTTTTGCATTTTCTTACTTGCAGTCTTAAGGTGAATGAATTTACTCTCCATTATCCGTAATTAATTATTTTCCTTTAAACGTTGTAATATATTAAAGTTTTAAATATTTTATATATTATTTAGTTTGTCATTTATATATTGTAGTTTCACATATTTTTAAAAACTGAGAATCCATATTTAAATTTTAAGAACCTATGAAACTTAATAACTAATTAAAATATTCAGAAGAATGGAAGTAACCTGCCTAACCAATAATTATTCCAGAAAGAGGAGAAACTTCTGGTGTGGTGGTAGGTTTTCACTTTTACTAGCAGGTAATGTAAGGTGATTGTTTACATCATCAATGATCTAATTAAATTTAATATTTATAGCTTATTTCTTCAAATTTTAGAGATGTTTTATGCTATTAGTATATCTGATCGTTGAGTAATTCTAATTATCAGTTTGTTTGTTTTAGAAAAATATCAGTGTTTTTTTTACAGAAGCATTGTAATGTTACAATGGTCAAATTTTGCGAACATCTGACTCACGAGAAATATTGATTATATTTAATCAAAATTAATTCTTTAGAATGCATTTCAAATTTCCTACTACTTCCACATTATGTTGCCAGGCATTAAAATATTATAATCTGACATCTGCTCAATATGCAGAAGCAAAAGATTGAAGAAAAGGTTATTTGACAAGATTGATATTTTAAACTAATAAATAGAAATACGAAATGCGCATTTGTTTAACTTCATCTTTTTTTTTAGTTATTACCGAAAAAAGGAATTTAAATGAAAAAATAATCAACATAATTTATGTCACTTTTCAGTTAGTCAAGTCAAGCGAAAAATCGCCATATAATTTAGATATGTATGACGTAATCATCACCAAGAAAATTTGCCTACAAAACAAGAGCTGCAACTTCTTTTGCAGACGTTTTCCTTTTGATTCAGATCTGTAAT
Organism: Argiope trifasciata; assembly: GCA_026543055.1. Lineage (NCBI taxonomy): Eukaryota > Metazoa > Arthropoda > Arachnida > Araneae > Araneidae > Argiope > Argiope trifasciata. The sequence continues at coordinate 315,302 of JAPMOQ010004502.1, read as the reverse complement.
ATTTGCCGCATGTTCGCTTTAACTCGCCTAACTGAAAAATATCTAATTAATAATACGTTATTTAAAAAGTTGAAACATTACAAAAAAAAACAGATGTAAAAATCCTGTTTCGCAACTAAGATTCCAAATAAAACATTCAGTTCTTGTGTAAATTTCGGTGTCCCTATGATCAGCGACACAAAAAAGCACTACTTCTATTTCTGATTTCCATAAAGTTTTGTTTCCATTGAGGATTGGGTTACCGACAAAAATCTCGGCTACAGAAAAAATCCTTAAAAAATCAAGCAGCACCTGATTGTAAACTTTTATCAAACATTTTTTAAAAATCAAGAATGGTAAATTTAAAAAAAAAAATAAAATTATTGCTAAAATTAGTGAATTGGTGGTTTTTTGGACGTAAGTGTGAATTTAATTTAAATATCAAAAAGTAACATTTAAAATTTGCGCATTGCATGAAAAAAATTAAAAATTTCAATTAGTCAAGTAAAGTCAAAGACTATAGATGAATAAATTTGCTGCTTTTCTGTTTTCCGGGCGCAGATGTCGCCAATGTAAACCAAAAGCTAGCCAAGCCACCAAAAGAAGAAATTGTCTCTATTCAGTGAATGAGGCATAAATTTGGAGGTACTTTACAATAATTGGCGATTTCTCGCTAGGCCTGGTTAACAGAAAAATATCATACAAAGAAATGTCACAAAACGTACAAATACAATATCGCAAAACGTAATGTTTTGAATAACTATTGATATAATAATTTTATGAGATAATAGTTCTGGAAGAAAGAGCATTAATTTCCTGTGATAAGCCATAACCATTATCTATTTTATAATAGTTAAACCTATTTCGAACTATCATGTAGCTAGGAGGTGTCCAAACTTTTCGCGGCACGGGCCGGATCGAAATTAGATCCATGTTATACGGGCCACATGTATATACAAATTGAAAAATATCATTATGAGTAAAGTAGCATTAAATACTATTAATTAATACTATTTTATTGTAACTTGAAAATACAAAATACTAAACAAACAAAGTATAATTAGATAATTATTTTATATAAATTGAAATATTTTCATGCAACTTCTAATGCGTATGATGAAACTGTTTTTTTTTTTTCGAAATCAAAACGATATTTGTTTATTTATACTTAAGTGCTTCTTTAAGCGAACTAGTCAAAATTGCTGATGCTTTATTTACAACAAAACAATAAGACTCTGCTTATCGTCAAAATTCACATGCGTATAAAATTTCTTTTATGTTTGAGTTACCGAAATATATTTTTTTATTTAGTCTTATAACTTAACAGCGCGATAGACATTTGTGTTTGGTCAAGTACAATAACTCCGTTTTGTTGGCCACGTAGTTTTTCGATATACCTTTATGAAAATGAAAAGGTTTGGGCGAAAACATCATTATGTTTTAAAACCCTCCGCAGGCCGGATAAAATCATTTGGCGGGTCGGGTTTGGCCCGCGGGCCGTAGTTTGGACACCTCTGATATAGCTTATAATAGTTAAGCCTATTTTGAAATTGGAGTAAATTTATTACACATCTCTTTGTTGAATTTCCATTACATGTTCTTTGTACTGAATGAATAGAAATTCGATGAACCTTTATTTCTCAAAGTATTTTGCAGCTTCATTCATTAGAGAAGATATTAATTCAGTACAGATGTAAAAACATTTAATGAATATTAAAACTCTCGTATTTTGAGCTATTTAAATTGTTGCGTAATGTTGTTGATCCTTAAATTAAATTGTTGTTTAAATTGTAATTGTGCAATATGTAATTGGAATGATTTCTTTTGCAGGTAATTGAGGGTATTGTACATAGAGATTATGCTAAAATATTAAAAGCTTTCCAAATATGACGATGTGGAAGTAAAAAAACTAAATGAATAGAAAATGTTAGATATTTGTCATAAAATATGTAAAAAGATTTATTCAAATGTTGGATTGAAACTTAATGAATATTTTTATGTTTTAACAATCGTCTGACATATTTTTGAAAAATACTAATTGAACATTCTTGATAATAATGATTGTCCTATTTTCTTAATAATCAATATTCTTTAAAGTGTTGATTATCATAAGTCTATGAGCTTTACCAAGATAATTATGCAAAAGGAAATACCTTTAAAAAGAAGTTTTAAACAAATTTCGAAACCACTTTTTCAATTTTTACTATCTTATGTAGAAGTACAGAGAATGTATAGAAATCGTCAAAAAATTCGAACTAGTAACTTCAACAACTCTTCACGAGGTAGACCTTCCTGAGTTATACTAATTATATAAATTTAGACTTGTTTCATGAATAGTTTTTATTTCACTTAGATTTTATTTGTGTTCACTTTTTGATGTTTAATTCCGTATTAAATTTCAATTTCGATTACGACATAATTAATTTCAGTTTCATTTGTGATGAGACTCTAGAAGTACGTTTTGATTATTTAATATTTTTATGGTTATGTATATATATATATATATATATATTTAAAATAAGGAAAAAGTATCACCTATATAGGCCACATAGGAGGAAGCCTAATCAAGAGTTTCATGGCGAAACTACGTTGCGTATTAAAGAATCATATTCGTAGCAAAATGACCCTCTCTGTCTCCGTCTGCCGAGCGAGTGCGTAGTTCGCTTTTTTTCTCAGACTTGACGCGTCTTAAGACTTTGGATCAGCGGTAACCAATGGTATCCATGGTGCCATCTATTACAACAAAATGAAACTAAATATGGAATAGTAATGGCCGCTAATTAAATCTCTACACACACACACAGACGCACGCACACATTCACACACACGCACACACACACACATACACACACACACACGCACACACACAAACATATATATATATATACATATAACATGCAAAATTACATCAAATTACACGTAATTACACTTTGCCACGAGGGTCGCGGTTACCCGGTGGTAAAGTCTCAGCTTCGGAACCGGAGGGTTTCAGGTTCGAGACTCGATTCCTCCGAAGAACCGCCGTGTGAGGGGGCCTGTTGCACGTTAAATCTGACAGGCCAAATGTCCTCCGGTTGGTGTGGCGTGGTGTGGAGAGGGGGTGCCAGTTCAGGTGTCGTTCTCGTCATCTGATCGAGGTTCAAAATTACGAGGTCCATCCCAAAATTAGCTCGCGTTGCTTTAAACAGTACGTTAATATAACTAAACTAAACTACACTTTGCCACTTTATTCGCGTTTTGTTCACATTGGGGATATTTTTTTTTGTCATTCGCTTCGTTTGGCTACTTTACTCACATTTACTTCACATTGGCAACATCTTGCACTCGTATAACAGAAAAGTACCCATACCAGATATATTTAAGTCATTGGATTTTTGAAATATCGAGTTTACATATTCTTAAAGTAATAAGTGATAGTCAAAACATAGTTGAATTTTAAATCAATTTTTGACTGGTGTCTGTGCTACAGATTTTAATTCCGTGTGCCTAATTTTATTTTCACCCTGATATCTTCCCTTGTACTTATTTGTTGAATTTATATTTGAACAAAGGGACAGACAGACTTCCTATGAAAGAATTTTGTACAAAATTTGATAGAAATCTGAAAATTCGATGTAATTACCGTATGCCAAATTTCATCCTTGTATTTCAAACCTTTTTTGTATTATCTTTGCTCCAGACAAACAATGATAAAGCTAAAATCCCTGGAAAGTCCAAATTTTTGGATGTTTAAGTCTTTTTTGTATATTTCGAACACCAGTCGATATGAAAAAGAAAATGGTACTTTAAAAAATAAAATTTCTATTAGATGAACCACTCCTAAAAGTGCCAATAGGAGAAAATAATGAAAATAATTTTTTGGCTCGGGCAAAATAGGTGTCTTGGAATTTTAACAAATTCATCGTGTAAAACTATCTGGTGACAAATTTAGTAATTATTGGTTTTTTTAAATTAAATTTCTTGCATATCTTTTACAATAAAATTAAAAAGGAATTTTCATATGAGTACTTAAAGATACATACAGTTTTTAAAGTTTAATTATGTATGTATTATACACAAAAAATAAATATTTTAAATTAAAAAGTGAGAAGATTTTATGTCAGCTTGAATATGACAAAATACCACATTTTTTATTTAAAAAATGATAAACTTAAAAACAGATGCGATAACAACTTACTAGGTAATCTAAATAAATAAATAAAAAAAATATCATACATATCAAACTAAAAGTGAAATGTGAGCATCATATTTTCAGAATTAGTTAATAAAATTAAATATTTTACTATGTCCAATGCTTGATAAATTAAGATTGTATGCATTATAAGAATTAAATGAAAAATTGCTTTTTATTATAACAACGATTATTCCAGAAAATGGTGCAAACGATTTAAAAATAATATGAATAGCTCACATTTGGTTTTCCTGTAATTTGGAAACAAATTCTTAATCGTCTGTAATTGAGAAAAAAAAATTTAAAATCAGAAAACGATGTTTTATAACGTTTTTTCTGGCTTTTTTTCTCGCATGTCTTTTAAAATAAACAATAAATTCCAAGGTGCAGCATCATAAAAACGCATCTTACACAAGGTAATAAATAAAAAAGTTGTGATCTTTTTTTGCTTTAATAAAAACATTTAATAATCCATTGAATCACAAAAGGCGGAAAATGAGTAATTAGTTACCATGGTGACGACGTAAAGCTTCTGGCCGGAAATCAAATTATATTTGACATATTTCTCCCAAAATATCGATTTTGTGACTCGTATTTCGTTGGAAAGAATACCCTTTTATAATTCTAGATCATTCAAAAATTTTGTAACATATTTTTAGCAGATTATCAAGATTAATATGTATTCCTTTTATTAATTCTATTTACCTTAGCATGGATTTTAACAATATGAACATATTAAGTCTTTTATTGATTGAATTTTTTTCTAATGTTTCTATTACGTTTATTTCGAAAATATATTTCCTTTATAATTAGGCCTTTTTTTTTTCAAATATCTTAAAATGGCAGCTTATAAAGAATATATGCGGTGGCTCAAAAATTGTGGGGTCACAGTTCTTTTACTTGATAAATCCGATTTTCAATATAAATAATACATTACCGAGAAGTATAAATACATTTTTATTTTTACACATACCAAATGGTATAATTTAAAGTAAAAACAAAGAACAAACAGTGAAAAATATCTAAAATGAAAAGTTTCAGAATCATCTCTAATAAACATAATCATATCTTTACCTCAAATAATTGAGAACGCACCAATGAAATATTTGTAGTACCACGCCTACAAGAACACTATTTATATTTAGTTGCATATCCTTTCGTTTTTGTAATGGCTTATAAACATTGAGTATCGATTCGACCTACTTTTGACGGTATCTGAATATCACGACTTTCAGAGGCTGTTATAAATGCCAAAAGACATGCAATTGCACTACTTGACAATTGCTATGGAACAGTTACGTTTTTCGGATTAATTAAGCATAGACAATGACTGGAGAAATAAAACTAAGTACATATTTAATACAGGGTGATCAGCAAATAAGCCCTGATTTCAAAATTAAACATCTCTACAACAAAGATTGATAGAATTTAGCAGTAAACTGTAAGTTTATTAGCAAAACTTTAAAACTGCTGTGCAAAAGTTCAGAAAATTTAGTTACGAAAATCGCTAAAAGATGGCGCTCTAATCACAATGCCCATTGATGCTTTCAGTGTGACTTCAAAAAGGAAAAATGACTCCCGATCTGACTCTTTGTGACTTCTTTCTGTGGGGAGCATTGAAAGACACTGTCTGTAGAAACAATCCCGCCGTTCTAGATGAGCTTGAATCGTTGATTGGTGTTGAATGTAATTCCATTTCCGTTGAGACATTGCAAGACGTGGTGTCAAATTTCATTGTTCGAAAGTGTTTTCAGTGCAGAACGCTATCTGTTAACGATTTTTGTAACTAAATTTTCTAAATTTTGTGTACTATTTTTACAGTTTTGCTAGTAAACGTACAGTTTACCGTATAATTCTATCGATCTTTTTGTAGAGATATTTAATTTTGAAATCAGGGTTTAGTCGCTGATCACCTTGTAGGGATCATGTACATTTATTACAGTGCAAAAAGTTGCAGATATCGACACATCGAAGAAATAAAAACTAAAAACTAAAAATTAAAAAAAGATACCCCTTGGGTAATTTCCAGACAGTCCCCAAAAAAATCGATCTTCAGTTCAGAATGATGCAGACATGAGTACTATAGAAAGATGTGATATGACCACGGACACTAATGCACATTTTGTGTCTGTTCCCCATGCTCTCCACTAAATTAACCATGAATTTTTGGGGAAAACTGCCGCACTCCTCTCGCAAGACGAATTTGAGCTCTTACTCTTTTCAAGGAGGGATGGGTCTTTGTGAAACATTCTGAAAAGAGCATCCCAGGTACCTTCAGTGGGATGTAGTTTGGGAGAGTAACCATTGAATACAGACAAAATTTTCACTTTGGATTGTGTCCGATACCACAACGCTTTTGTGCAGATGCACATTATCGTTCATAAACAAATGTGTGGACCTACAGCAACCCTAAAAAGACAAATAGGATCCAGAATAATCTCTCTGAAATACCGTTCAGATGTAACACTTTCTCGTTCAAAGATGTGAAGCGATGTTCTGCCATTGTGCATGGTGCCTGCCCATGCCATCACACAATGGCCGTACTAATCACGTTCACTAACAAACTGTTGTGCATATATATATATATATATATATAGATAGTAAGATAGATAGATAGATAGATAATTTACTAGATAAAAACAAAATGATTTATTTACTCATAAACTAGTGAAATAAATTCTCTTAAACATTTAATTTAAATATTGAATTTGACTTGCATTCAATAATAAAGTTTTTATTAAAAATTATTTTAAAAAATAGTTTCATAAATTTATATATATATATATATATATAATACATGTTACGATGTCTGAGAGTAATCGAACACTAAAATTTGAAAAACTAGTTTGATAAAACTTGGTACACACTTTTAGAGTTTAAAGTTTGAATATATTATAAATATTAAACCAAATCATCAAACTATATTGACATCCATCAGCCTGAAAATCTGTATGCTTGTGAACTTATTGAATCGGAAATGTAATTATCAAAATAAATGGAAATTGGAAGTACCATCTTTATACTAAAATTGTTATTCTATCTCAAATATTCAAGTTCAAAAATATATGCTCCATTTTCATTAGTTTATAACGTTGCATGAACTGCTTACATGCTAGGAATGATTTGAAAATCCCTTTTTTCGAAACTTTATACAAAATTAAAATTGAGAAAATTTTCATTGGTTTCAAAATCAGGTTTGAAGGTATTAACTTTTTAAAAAAGAATTTAAAAAGATGTAGCAGTTTATAATGTAATGATAATATTTTCTTTCATGAAAAATATGAGGGTATGCGTTACTGGAAAAGTATGACATCCTGCATTCCATAGAATTAGTAAAAATTGCATATAATACCTAAAATTATCTGGGATTGTATGACACGATTTAAATTTCAGGCATTTATTAGAAATATCATAGAATGCAAATGAAAAACAGTCGAAGTAAGAAATAATTCTCCTATTTGTTTTGAATATCAGATACATTTCCTCTACGTGTTTAAAGGAAAAGACTGAGTCAAAAAATTCATTCCTTATGTGACCATTCTAGTAAAGAGGATAAAATGGATATTTTGTGCCCTTTTTGTTTCAAAACTGAAAATTCTACCGAAGTTAAATAAATTCGGAATTGAATTTGGTAATACAAGGCAAAAAAAAAAATGTTAATGAATTCGTAAAGATTTCCCACCGCCTCTAGAAGAACTATGGTGAGAGTTCCTATGCCTGACGTTGACAAGGAGCGATTTGATTTCGTGTCATATGTTTACAATCGTAATTAATCTGAAAGTGGGCAATGATTTTAAAGTTCTAAAGGAATTAGATTATAATGAGATACAATCCACGTTATACTCTAAGCTTAGAATTAAAGATATTATTGACCACACAATTCCTCTCTGGTTAATTGCAATTGTTCATCATAGTGAAAGCAGTCGATGATTCGTTAAATATATGTATAAAAGTAAGCATCAAAATATGAAATGTCTTTGTATGAAAAACATAATGAAACATGTTTCAAAATGGCGTTTAAGCCTATCATGTTGAAATACGAAGGTAAATTTTAATATTTTATTTTTTATATGAAAATTTTGTTTCATTTAATAAGAAAGGCATTTATTCTGTTTTGGTCATTAATTTTCAGTTTTTCCTTTTCTTTAAGTATTTTGAATACTTTTCTAAAGTCATTCTTATTATTCTTTCAAATAACGTATATATTTTTGAATTTAGTTCAGTTTAGTTATATAACTATTTAGTAATATAACTAAACTAAACATATATTCTTAAGGAATACACATCATTTATATAATAGCTTTGCCAGGGCGATTTTTACATATTTTAGGTAAATAACATTTCCCATTCTATAGAATGTCTAGGTATTATATGCACTGACTGGAAAAGTAATTAACGATTTTCATAGTCCATTCTTTGTCTAAAAATATCTGTCATTATATATAATCATAAGCATTCTTTAGAATGTTGGCATTTCATACTTTTCTGGTAACAAATGCATTTTATTTATTTAATTCTAAGGTTCGTCTTCTTAATATCCTTCAACGTATTGAAACTATTACTAGATTCCTAAAGGAAAAATCGGCGGAAAAGAATTGAGTGTAACTATTTGATTCAGAACTCTGCTGGGAAATCAGAACTAAACCATCAGATGGAGGGGGGGGGGCACTAAATCCGTTCTCTGCAATGAAAGCGGTCTCTGAAATGAAATAAGATTTGATCTTCAGTCATTCTTCTTAGTAAAGGCATTTCTATTGAAATATAAATACTTAAAAAAATAATAAGCATTTCAAATATTATCAAAATTTTATTAGTACTTTTAAGTTCATAAATAAAGTAAATCAATGAATTGTAAATTTAATGTCTTTTAATCGTCACTAATGTCACTAAATTCTATAATATTGTAGTTAAAATAAAATGGTTTTCGATTTATAAATTTATGATTTAAAATAATAATATCAGCTCTTTAAATGTGCCTTTTAAATTTAATTATATACTATTTTATTGAGTAATGCGAAATGAATTATTGACTTTGAATAGCATGACCTAACTTTATTAAAAACAATAAAATTTATAACAGTAAGTTATATCTAAAATT
>JAPMOQ010004502.1:290449-305954 GCA_026543055.1 Argiope trifasciata | reverse complement strand
TATATATATATATATATATATATATATATATATATATATGTTATAGAGTTATTATAAAATATTGACTATATTTACAAAATATTACAATAGTGCAAATGCAGAATACCTCATTGGAAATAGAGAACAAATTATTTTTATAAAGTGACATCTGCTGTCACAAATTTCACGTTATCAAGTGAGAACATTGTTTTTTTATGTCACGAGGTATCAATTCGATAGAAAAATATTTCATTCTTGCGTAATTATTATTTCACAATCACCAATATTTAGAAAAGCGATGACCTTTGTCTATCTCAAAATCAATCGAATTCTAAAATTTTTTGCTTGGGGCAAGTATTTCTTGCTTTAAACCGTGAAAAACTAATTTAAATTGGTTTGAAACAATTATAAGACATTCAGGTTAAGCATGCGTCAATATTTAGAAAACAATTATTTCAAAATCGTTTGGGCTCCAAAACTTTATCTCGAAACCTCTCTTTTTTTTGCGAAATCATACATATATAAATATATAAATCTTATATACACATATAAATTTCAATACCTCCCAACGTTCATTAAGCTTCTTTGGAGTGTAACTTCTGTCAGAAAGATAACGGGATCCGATTATCCATTGTAGGATAATAGGCTCATGCTGGAAATTCACGCCAACTAATAACATTTTGTTGATGATAAGTCGCCAAATATGTCAGACTTCTTTATCACGTTCTAGGGACTTTAAACTAAAAAACCGATACTGCAAAACCCATATAACTGAATAACCCATTGCCAATTTTTGATCTTGCAAACTGAGGCTTAAAAACCCTCAAGCCAAAACTATAATATTCTCTCATGATGATAAAGTAACTCTATTATTAATATGAGATAACTGCTTACATGAAACATATAATTGTCTTTGAGCGTTTTTCAAAAACGTTAACCCGAACCTTAACCATGCTCTTTAAGGAAAGATAAATCCTAGAAATGATATAGTCTGTTCGTATTCGTTAGTTTCAATTGATATTTACTTCATGGAACATAATAATCAAAAGGCCTATTTCTAGTTCTGATCAGTTTCAATGCATGTTTGAAAACAAAGTATCAACGATTATAAATTAAAATTCGCATCCTCCAATCGAATAACATTTTACACGCACTTCAGATATGCTGTTTATTATTCGCCAAAATTAGATAGGCGCCAACTGGAAGTAATGCAGTCACCCTTCTATTAATCAGAGCGTTCCAAAAGGCAGACACTTTCTACCCAAACTCCGGAATAAATGTATTATGAGAGAATGTCAAATAATTATACTGCTCAAAATGACTTCCGCCGTTTTCTCCGAACTCAAACTAAACAAGCAAATTGTCAACACGACTGTCAGAATCCCCCGGATGAACAATAGCTGCGGAACGTTTCGCTCAGAAAATGCAGCGTGCAATAAATCTAGAAAATAATTGTTCATTGGGTCCAGGAACTTAACACGAAAGGATGAAAATAGGGCACTCAGTAATAAATCATTTTGTTGACCAGCACGGATCCGTTCGCAGGCTCCAGGGGATATTTTCAACACTTCATTCATCAACATTGGAAGACATGTGGAGGTGTCTGAGGCGGGTAAATAATTTCACCTGCTAGCATCGACCACGTGATGATGTAAATAACAGCTGCCAACAGGATTTTGGTAATGAAGTTGTTAAGCTGAAATTTCTTATGTAAACAGTTATTTAATTGTTAAAGTGGAAGCTTTGTTTTCGTTATGATCAGTTCATCCCTCGATGGTAGATTTAGGTGATATTCCAAACAAGAAAATCTTTATTTTATCGCTATAACAATGTAACTCATTCTCGCAAACATTAAAAATATTTATGTTGTTCTTTAACAGACACAAAGTTAAAGGCAAAATCCCCCGAAATGGGATATAGTATACTCAAAGAAATTACGTTTACATAAAGTAAATAGCTATAATGAATTTATTCCGACATGTATTTATTCATTAATATGTGATTCTAAAGTTGCAGTAAGATCATCAATGTTTATTCATGTTCTCATTTCACCATAGAATAATGAATAAGATTAATTTATTCAGACATACATTAATGAATACATTCATAAATATATGCTATGAAGTTGATATAAAATCTTCACTGTTTATTCATACTCTCGTTTACCTAGAGTGCAATGGCTCTGATGAGTTTATTCAGACATATATTTGTGAGTTTATACATAAATATATGGTAGAATGTTGCGATAAAATTTTCAATGTTTAATCATGATATCCCTTATCTATAGTATAATGGCTATGATGAATTTATTGAGACATATATTAGTGAATTTATTTATAAATATTTGCTATAAAATTGCAATTAAAACTTTAATGCTCTGTTTCTCATATCAAACAAATTCAATTTTGGCTATACATGAGTCTTCCAAAACTCTTTGTACACTGTTAGTCTGAATTCAAAGAAAGAAAACCTGTGAGCTATTTATTTATTTAAGTTAAATGAAATAACACATTTAATTTTCAGAAATGCAAAAAAATTTAAATACATAATTATTTATTAATTAACTGACATTTTATCATTTTATTGCAATAATTTCAGACATAATTATGCTACAAGGAATAATTGCATGCTATTTTCAAATTAAAAATTTAAACTTTTCAGTGATATCTATTTGATTTCAATACTGTCGGTAGACAACGGTAAGAGTTTGAGATATGTATCTCTATTTGTTATTCACATTTATACTTGCGAAAAATTCCTTCAAAATTCATTTAATTCATTAATTAAATACTTTATTTAAGAAAATTAAAAATAATTATAAATTCAGTTAAATTTCTTTTTCACCCTCATCTTCGTCTTTAATAAATAATTGAATATGGAATTTTCAGCATTAAAAAATTTGAATTAGCAATTTAGGACATCTAAAATAAAGCACAAATTCATTATTCAAATTCAAATGAAAACAAAGATAAATAAATCATTTGCGAGCGGATAAAACAGAAGTTCAATGATTGTAGAGCTTCAGGTTATGTCAAGACTTCACTAAATGTAATTTTTAAAAATTATTCAATTAATTTTCTCAAAACTCTGTTTGAAATATATCTTATATTTCAGTATTTTTGAATATAGTTTAAAAAATATATTAGAAATCTTGATGACTTACAAAGAAAATCAGCTATAGTCTATTTTTTTAAAAATTCGTCTGGCTCAAATGATGTATTCAACTTTAATAAAAAAAAAACATTTTTAAAAACTGTCTGATATACTCATTTTAATTAAAAAGCATTTAAAAATCACCTGGTTCATTCAATATAGTTATTTTAATTAAAAGTTATTTAAAAAATCGTCTGGCTCAATCGATATATTCATTTTAATTAAAAGTCATTTAAAACGATGAAATGATTTTGCAAAGTACAAAATTTCATAAAAAAGCTATTTCTAAAAGGCTTAAATAGGAATTTTTTTTTATTTCCAAGAAATTCCACGTATAAAAATTTGTTTTTAATAATATGCATAGAACTGCTTATTCATTTGATGCTGAGTCAAGATCTCGAATTTGGGATTTATTAAATTTCACTCAAGGATGAATAATTTTATTTAATCTTCGAAACTAGTAAAATTAATCAACAAAAAATCCAGATTAGAAAAAGTTTCTCTAATTTCCCTAATCTTAAACAACTTTAAATTACCTACGAATTTGTTCATCTTTCAATGAGAAAAGAAACTTTAAATAGTTATGCAATAAATTATACCAATTTCAAGAAATGTCCTTTAAACAAGTCGTTTAAACTATTTCTTATTTCAGAATTAACTCTCATATTGAACTTATAATTTGTGATTAAAAAAATAACAACCTTAGACAACTGAAACCTGGCAATTACCTACTTTATCACAATTTAATAAGGTGAGGTGTTCGTCTTCAAGAAGAAATTAAATTTTATCACCCTTAGAATAAATTAAGGCTGGAAATACTTAAATGAAGAGCCATTACTTTTTTCATTTGGAATTTAATTAATTCGTCCAAACATTAATTTCAAGCACTGCCGCCTTGGCGTAATCGTTTTTATTCAAAGAATATCCAATATTAATGAAAAGACTACTTAGGCAAATTACTCCAATTACACTGTTCATTTACTCCTCTTGAAAGAGCTGGCGATCATTTTTGGCAAAGAAGAAATTCAATCAAAAGTCATATTAATTTTGAAAACAGATTTTAATCGAAATGCAAAAAATGGAGCTTTTGTGGGAAAAGACATTCATTAACTTAGATTAATGTGATTCTTAATTTGACGATCTTTAGCTGGAAGTCAATAAAGATTGATTCACAGAGGACCATTACAATAATAAATTTTGATGAATAGCAATTAAAGGAATAGTGACAAATTTGTCTAGTATTTGTTAAGGTTTTCATTGATAAAAATATTTACTTTGTTAATGAACAAATAACCTCTAACGATGGATTTTGACAAAATACTACTTGAAAAGACAATCTGAAAGGTTATTGAAATTTAAACGGATATTAATTGTAATTTTACTGGGTACACATTAAATATTTAATTGAGTTATGAGATGAAGTTGTTAAAAATAGAAAAATCATTAGAGTGTTACGATTTATTAATTAAGCTTTCTTTAAAACTAAACAATAATCGTTTTCTCTCTTTCCTGTCTTGCAGGATATACATAGCAGGACTCTTTCGCTTTTAATTTTAATAACTCGATATTGAAGGATATTTAATATACAGAGTTGTTATAATTAAAGTTCCATTTTGAAATGGCAATAGAAAGAAAAGTATTTGAACAAATGTCGTTGAAGTTGGTAATGGTATAAAAGAGATTACGAAAATTTCTTTTCTGCCAAAAAAAGTTCAAAAATTCACTACCATAAGTGAAATAACTCCATAATAATATAACAGAACAAAATAAGAAATGAAGGTACCGTTTTAAAATGTGTTTAATCGTTTCTGAAGCTTGTTTGAAACTAAGTTCAATGTGGGCTATCTCAAAGGCACTTTTTATAGTGATAATCCAAACAATTTGGTGAAACTGAAAAACGATACACCTAAATGCGTTTAACATTCCTCCTGATATGCTAAGAGCTTCTGTTGAGAATGCTGTAAAGTAATTTAACTTGCTTTCAGAAAATGGCGGACGACATATTAATCATGCGTTGTAACACACGTTTCAACAGGGATTAAATGCATTTTAAACCTTGTCTTTATGTCCTATTTTGTTTAAAATATTACACATAGCGCTATTTTTCCTCGGAGGTGAGTTTTTAATTTTTTTTTGGCTGAAAAGAAATTTTTATACCTTTTAAAAACTATTAGTATGTTTGGCAACAATAGGTACAACAGTTAAATTTTTACGGCCTCATCAAAGTGAACTTATAACCAACCCGAATATTTCGTAAGGAACAAAATATGTTTTTAGAAAATTTTAAAATTTAGTAAGAAATGTTGACGAGATTTAGAGCTGTAAGCTGTAATCAGTACAAGAATTTCTCAAACGGTTTATGAAAAATTCAGAGAAATCAGAAGTTTATTGAAACAAAATCTCAAACAAGGAAACTGAGAAAAGGCACAGATATAAAAGGTGTTAAAAAATTCATAGGTAACGATTGAAGCTGTGATAGTAAACATCTAATCAAGCAATTTTCACAATACAATGCATTTGCAGAGAGCAGGCAGTGAGCCGCTAATAGGTACCTGTTACTGTCACATGAAAGAAAAAAACAAACAAATTCGATGTCGGAGGTACTGAATAATTTTATTGTAAAATTACAAAAACTGCCTTCTGTAATTCAGGCCTTACAATTGCGACATAGAAAAGGGAGTGCCTTTTCAAACACACTCGGCGTTTAACGGATGGTGCCAGTAGCAACAGAAATCCTTGAAATTAAGTTTTAGTCGGAGACGATACGGTTTACGAAGAGGAGACTTTTCAAATGGACCCACATTAAAAAGACTGAAGAAATAAGGTGAGCGTGGTGATGTGGGCTCACCCCAATCATTCCTTTCCAACGTGACTTCTCTGGAAACTCTGCCTGTACAGTCTTGCGCCTTCAAAAGCACGTCCTCTAACCATGCCATACATAATGCAAGTTCGCCATTTCTTGATTACTGTACGTTGCCATATCTTCTGAAATTCACTGTAGAAATGACAACGTCTAAAAGCCTTATCGCACGGCAAAATATTTTCGGCACTTTCCGTCAGCAAACGACAACGAAAGTGACGTCACTTCAAAGTTTCACATAATTGGTTGAATTTCGTTTGCGGACAATATTTCCGACGACATTTTCGAGTCGGTTAGAAAAAGTCGTGAAATTTGCTTGACCAGTTTTTGAGGGTAGAAACGGAAAAGTGCTGACGAAATTTCACCGCGTGATAAGGCCTTAAGGGAACTTTCGCTTTATGCTAACCATTACAGCGCCAGCTAGCGATTCCCTGGTTGCTCTTTGCTCTCATTGTATAGTGAAAATTGCTTGTTTAAATGTTTTCTATCATCCCGTAAATCTTTGCTTATGAGTTTTGAAACATCATGTAAAAAAAATTATCGATTCAGTGTTTAAAAATTATCCATTAGCTGATTTAAGTCTCTTCTTGAGAGTTGAAAAACATAGGCACTGAAATAAAATTTCCTATTTGGATTAAATCCTCTTGAATAATAACAAATTCGCAGCTCCCTGCATCAAACCTCAAAAATCTCATTTAAAACCTCTTCCCCTACAATTTCACGTTTCTCGAACCTTTATCACGTAATTCCTTTACACAATCTTAACAATCGACATTTCTGAATGTTGTTAACAGGACAGGAGAAAGACCTATGAAATCAAGCATTCCATTAATCATCTCAAATTCTCACTGAACAATTAACCATCTGACAAATTTTTGTTTTGAAATGTAACGGAATTTGTGCTCATAAGATACTTATGTAAGATAGCCCCATAACATAACAAAGTTATTTTTTTTGATAAATCTATACTTATAATAAAGCTCAATGTGTGTATGTGTGTGCGTGTGTGTAGGTGTGTGTTGACGCTCTACAAGCCAGACAGTTGGACCTACAGGTACAGAATTTGGTACATGTATACCTTGGAGGTCGGGAATGTGCACCTCGGATATCTTTTTTCGAATTTTTAATTAGAATTTGACTTAATTAAAATGTAAGCGAAATTTCGACGTTTTTCCGCTAAAACTTCGGAAAATATTACTGCACAAACATGACTTTTATATCAATTTAAAGTTTAAAAAATTAGCTTTCTAATGGTATCAGTGCTTTTAAATTATAATGCAAGTTTCTATTTTTCACGAATTTTTAAAGAAATATTTTAACCATGTTTTTATCACGTGACTGGATAAAATAAAAGAATGCCGGAAGTTCGAATAAAAAAAAACTATCATCGCAAAATAAATCTAAAAAAATTTAACATTTAGCACGTGACTGGATAAAATAAAATAAATATAAAATGTGTTATTTTCTAAAAAAAATAAATGCAAAACAAAGGATTCTATGATCGTTTGCAATATCTAAATAATTTATTCAATAAATCTTCTTCACGGTAAACCTGATCTAATTTAAACAGGATATGCATCGGAATCCCAACTTAATGGCATATTTCTATTATCGTATGCAGTATCTGTCTCATTAATTCAATATTTTTTTCCCTTTTTCGTTTTCTTTAAAAAAACATATTTAATATTTTGGCAACATCACCGAAAAAAACATTTTTAATATTTTGGAAGCATAACCGATAGTTAAAACTTACTGATTTATAAAATTAAAGAATATTTTAAGGAAAACATTTTCTTTTAGAGCTTTCCATCCATCATCTTAAAGAAAATATTAAATTCAGGCCAATCAATGCCCGGAATTACTTCAAGGCTAATGAATATGTGATTTAATGGAAAATTTTAGAACGCATTACTCATGGCGAACCAGCTGGTCGCTAAAGGCGGCTAATTATTTATATAAAGTAAAAGTACTCTATTCACGCAATCATTATTTGGAGGAAAATATTTTTGGTTTAAGGTAGTCTGATGCACAATTTTTTTTCATTTTCTAAATAACAAATATACACATTTGAAGATCATATAAAAAATGTCTTATGATTGCCTCTAAAATGAGAATAATATTAATTATAATTGCATTGCTGTGCCCATTTTATCCTATGTATAATATAAGGGGGAGGGGTTGTTAAATCATATGTATTCAATAATGAAATATCAAATTTAATTTCTTGAAGAATAAATTAAGAAATATTGTTTTTAAATACACTAGAATAATTGTAAAAAAATCATTAAAATCACAGAAAAAAATTATGTACTTGAAGCACTAATATTTATTGTTTTTAAAAAGGACTAAAAATGCTGAATGGGTTGTTACGCTCTCTAAAATAATTCCTAAAAAGCTACGAAATTCGATCAGTTTTTAAACAGAAATCTAATTAAACATTCTGAAAAGTCTTAGCTACCGAAGAAATAACTTTAAGACATTTTTAATAAATTTGCTTATGATCGTGTATATCGTTGATCGATTCAAAGGATTTTTGTATAATGCAATTATGCATGTCACATTTTAAATCACACAATTGATAGATAATTTCAAGTCTTCAAGCGTTATCGGAGCAAAAGCAATTTCGTCATATAACAACTCGTGTAGTCTTTCATATGATAAATTTAGCAATCAATGTCTAAGATTCTCATCAATTTTAAGACAATGCTTAAATCAATCGATAATTGATTTCTAAAGTAAGTATAGACGATATTCAAATAGGCATTTTTGAAAGTACAATAAAAATCATTTAGTCTCATTTCAGCATTGGTTAGGTTATTCCTGCAGATAAAGGGATATTCTTCCTACTAAAGGGGTTATACCGATGATGTTCTTTAGAAATCAGCCATGGTCCTCATCTGTTATATCGCGATGTTTCTAATCATTCAAAATGCCCCTTTGCATTCGAGTGTGTCGGAGTTGTCATGAATGATTATCTCTTCGAGTTACTGGAAGATATTTTTTGCCATTGCAGCCATATTTTATATGTATGCAAGATGTTTTTAAACGAGGGTTTTAGAAGAAAATGTGGGTGCAGATGTAAATATAATAGTGGAGCACTTGAACATCTATGAAATAAATTTTTAAAATATAATTTTTCATGAATTTCTGAGTAACATTTCTAAAAATCAAACAATAATCAATGGTGTAGTATGTGCATGATAAAATAGTTCACTAGGCACAAAAAAAATAACGACGTTTAGTCAACACAAAAAAACATAGCTAACTATACACAAAAACAGTACTGCAACCAGCAATAGATTAGTAATTAATCTGTAGTAACATGAATCCAAATATTTCGAGTAAAGCTCAACAGTAAGAGAAAATTCACACAACTATTCACATGTCTTCAAACGTCTGCTACATATTATTGTCTCCTAGCTTTATTTGTATATGATTACCGATTCACTACTGACACCAGGTGACAACATGCTCAACACACAACTCGATGCTGCTTCAAGATCAGACACATGGCTTAATCCTCATCTCATCAATTACTTAAGCTCCACTGAACAGACTCCACGCTTGCGTTTCGCTCAACTAAACATTCTAGCTCAATCACTCAGCTTTATATATCTTCCGGAGAAAGCGCGGTAATGTTTAGATAAATCAACACAATTCACTTTCTATTGACTCTCCTGCCAAAATTACTGAAAATTATTGCATCTTTAGCTCCAAATTAAGCAATAATTTTATCTCCAAATCTATTAAACTTATTGAAAAATCTCCAAGCGGTAGCCAAAATCAGGAATCATTGCACCAGCACTCGTTCAACATCCATCAAAGTTCCTAATGGTCCTCTAACCAAAGTTACTGAAAATTAATGTATTTCATTTTATCTCCAACTTTGCTAAATTTATTAGAGAGTCGCCAAATGCTCGCCTTGGCCAGGAGTCATTTCTCCAGCATTCGAGCATTTCCCATTAGAGTTGTCGTAAAATTGTCATCTTCACGGTATAACTTGCTAACATCGTTACTAATTCTTAACAAATGAAAACCTGAAATTTCATAGTACAAATTTCTTAACGTACACTTAAAAATACATTCATACAAAAAAATAAATAAATAAATCCCAAGAAAAGTTTCAACTTGTGAAAACTGTAATACAAAAAAAATGCGAATTAAATTCTGTTACGGAAGTATGCACAAATTGCATAACATTTTTTTAAGTTCTTTCAGTGCATATTTACCTGTAAATTAGACCCATTCATTAAGTTAGGAAATTCATCTTCCTGTAAAAGTCCACTGCCACGTTATAAAAAAATATTCTGAGCCTTATTAGATAAACTTCATTCTCGGATAATTGGTAAATCAAACTTACTAGCGAACTCTTCTCTTCCCTCTGAAGTTGATGAATTAGATAAACATGTTTGGATAGCTCGCTTTACAAAGCATTCATTATATTGGGATTTTAGTTAGCTAAACGTGATAACAGAAAGAAGCCTGTAAGATAATGTTTGGATAAAATGTGTGTATGTTGTATAAAAGAAACATGTTCTTGCATTTTAACATTGGCCGAATATGGTAATCTTACAATACAAATGATTTCTTTGTGTTAATGTATGTAAGCATGATTGTATATTTGTTTCATATTTGCCGTTAAGTAATTGAACTGCATACACCAGGTATATCAACAAATATTATGTAAAACAAAAAAAAATATTGTTTACTTTTCCAAGTGAAAAAGTGAATTTAATATTCAATTAATTATTGGGAGTACAAATTAATTTGGTCAGTTTTCAATAGATGGCTCTGGCTGATTTGTTTACTGAATAATGATAGATGATTGTGGCTTTGTTAGAAAGGTTTGACCTTTGTCAACCATATTCAGTCAACTAAGCTTCGAGTTTTATGCAACAACATTGGTTTTCTGAGCATTCAATATGTCAAGTTTTGTGCTAAATAAACAACATTTGCGGGAAGTTTTGATTTTCTTTTTTAATTGGAAGAAAAGTGCCGCTGAAGCGCATCGATCGCTTGTGGAAGTTTATGGTGAATCTGCGCCATCTGATAAATCATGTAGAGAGTGGTTTCGACGCTTCAAAAGTGATGATTTTAGTGTCGAAGACAAGGAGCGCCTGGTCCAGCCGAAAAAGTTCGAAGACGCCGAATTGGAGGAATTGCTCGATCAAGATCCGTGCCAAACGCAACAAGAGCTTGCAGGATCGTTGGGAGTCACTCAGCAAGCAATTTCCGTGCGCTGAAAGAACATGTGGTAATTGGCATTAAAAAACATGTGGCAAACGACAATTGCCCCATGTGGCAATTGTCGTTAAAATTTACTTGGAAACGTTTAAATGGGAGGTCCTACCCCACCCGCCGTATTTGCCAGACATTGCCCCTTCTGATTATTGGTTGTTCCGACGGATGCATCACGATTTGGCTGGTCACCGCTTCACTTCTTTCGAAGAAATTCAAGAATGGCTCGATTCAGGGTTTGCGTCCAGAGAGGACTCATTTTTCAGAGATGGAATCCGAAAATTGCCAGAAAGGTGGACAAAAGTTGTGGCTACCGATGGACAATACTTTCAATAACATGTTTTTTTCATTTTGATAACAAATAAAATGTTTTTTTAACGAAAAAGAAACGGACCCAATTAATTTGTACTCCCAATAGAAATTTAATGACATTTTGAGTTATTCTACGAATACTTCAAACAAATTAGTTCTCATGAAATATTTTTATAATTATATGAAATTTTGGATTTTTTTTAATTTAGATTATATTCTATTAAATTCTCATAAGTTTTTTATTGAAAAATTCTTTTTAAGTTCTATTTATTTAATTCCTGTGTAATTTTTGTTACAATTTTTTACTTAAAAACTCGAAAACAATTGAATAATTGCTGACAATGATGAAATAAAGAAATTTACGAAATCTCCATTGTTTTGGATTTTAACCATTTTCTCTGTATTTCTGAATATTTCCAGTTTTTTTTTAATATCGTTTGCAACGTTTATATAAGATTTAAAGAAATTATTATATTTATTAATATTTAAAAATTTACCAACGATAAAAATTTTTTGTATTAAAGCACTTTATATAAAAAAAATTCTTTAGTTATCGCATCTTAAATCTATTGAATGCAAATATTAAATATCATTAACCCACTACAATTAATTAAGCAATAAATTAACATGATTGATTTACTTACCTGATAAATGTACTGAATTATCAACAGTGGTAGAATACAATAACCGTACAGCAAAAATAAAATTCATTATGTTTATATCTATACATAAATATACCATATTTTTACTCGATAAATCCGTCTTTCAATATAAACAAAAATTACTTAGAAGTGTACAGATGGTTTTTTACACATAACAAATGGTTTAATTCCAAGCAAAGACAAAGAAAAATGTTCAAAAAAATTTCAAATTGAAAATTTTAAGAAGTGCTTTAAATAAATGTATGCAGATTTCTGACATAAAATATTATGAATACACTAACGATTTTTTTAAAAATATCGGATAAAGAAAGAAAATGTCATAATTTAGTTGCATGTTATTTGACTTTTGGAATATCATTTATATATTGTAATAAAGATTCGATTAATTTTTTAGTGGTACCTGAAGATATTCTACTACATTCGTGTAGCTCCATCTTTTCAGATATTTTCTTCCAAACTTCTTTAAAATAGAACTTTTTATAGAAATAATCTACATATATTTATTTAAATTGCTTCTAAAACTTTTTAATCTAGAATTTTTTCATCGATTATTCAATAATTTACTTTAAATTAAATTATCTTTTATGTATAAAAATATTTAAAAAAATAATTTCGCTTCTCGGTAATGTGTCAATTAAGATGAAAGCCAGATTTATCAAATTAAAGTTAGATGCATTCACAACAATTTGTGTCACTGTATATGTGTGTGCGTGTCTGTGTGTGGATATGTTTCATACTTGGCTCTAAATAATCGATCAGAGTACACATGCCATACGCACAGTCATTATTGGGACAAAAATATTTCAAGTTAAAATACTGTGAAAAAATTAATTAAATGTCAAATGAATTATAAATTAATCTAAACTTTTAGATTAGGGACACCGTAGCAATTACTTGAAAATTCAAAATTTTATTTTTTAAAATTATCCTTATTTCCTTCCTTAGCAGTTTATATATGTTTTGTATTATTTTCTCAATTTTTTTTAAATCAAATAAATAGCAATGAATAGAGGATAATAAAATTTTTAGATAATCAACTGATTGGAAATGTGAGTTTTAAATATTTTGTCCGTAATTCTTCATAAATATGTTTTGTTTTTCAATATCGTTTGCAATATTTTTCTTTGGATTTAAATTAATTATTATGGTTGTTTATATTTAAAAAATGCAGACGATAGAAAAAGTTGTATACTAAAACATTTTATATAAAATAAATTGTTTAAAAACATTTTGTTTATTATTACATCGAATGCAAATATTAAATATTATTATTCTATTACAATTCATTCATGTATAAATTTTCACCAATAAAAATCTATGAACGTTTCTCCCGTTGCAAGTTTGTATGTAATAGTTATCCTATGAAATATAAAATATAAAAAATTGAAGAGTGATAATAGTAAATTTTATGCATTCTAGGATATATTTAAAGTTTAAATATTTATACAAGTATAATTTGGAACGTGTGTTGTTTCATTTGCTGTGTTTCTTCATTAGAAGCAATCATTTCAAAGGTGTAATGTCGGTGTGTCTGTCTTCCAGAGCTAAATTTCGAATTTTCAAGTGAAATAAAATTCTCTGGGTGAAACGGAAGTTTTATTTGAGGATCTCTAACAGAGATTGCTAGTTCCAAAGAAGTAAATGACTTCGTTCAACTTCGAATACTTTAGTAATGAAGTAGTTCAGAATGCGAGAAATAGTTCTATTCATTTCGGGAACTCTTCTTCTCCAGAAATTCGAATTCCTGTTGAATTCGGTCGCTGTCGACATGTTTACAGTGAAAGATATCGAATTAAATCCTTTTGATGTATTGCCGCCGGCAATGGGTTTTCATACCTTTATCCGCGTGTCATACATTTTGTACGTCAAGAAAAATTTAAAAATAGCTGTTTGTATCACAAGTTGAAATGCTTAAACGGTAGTATTATCTTATTTTTAGGCCTAAGAACTGATTTTAATTAATCGTTGTTGCCAGTAATTTTTTATTTTTGTATTTTGTATCAAAAAACTGATTTTAATTATCGCTGCTCTCTGTATTATTTTATTTGTGAATCTAGAAAACTGATATCAATTAATCGTTATCGTCAGTATTATTTTATTTTTGTATCTAAAAATTTATTTTAGCTCATCGTTGTTGTTAGTATTAGTTTATTTCTGTACATAAAAAAAACTGATTTTAATTAATCATTGTTGTCAGTATTTTTTTATTTTTGCACCTAAAAATTATTTTAATTAATATCATTTTATTTTACTTTCTTTGAAATGCAAAAGAATATAGTTATTTGAAAGCAATTAACACAGAGACAGATAAATATAAATGTCACATTTTTAAAAGGCATTTTTTCTGGAATATCACTCACGATATAAATTAAGGTGTATTGATTGTTCTTGATTTAATTTTGTTAGAAAAAAATTACGAATCACTTTTAAAAAATTTAAAGAAGATTTAGAATGATAATAATAATAAAAGTTTTAGAATCCTAAAATGCATACATTTTTTGGAAAGAATAGAGCCAGTCTACTAGCATAGGGTGAGGCATTTTCCTCGGGATCTGTGCGCCCTGGTTGATTCATGGTTGTTCTTTATCTGTGTTCCATATATGACATGTGCCAATGTGCCATCCTGTGAAAAAGGGTTGTGCAGGCGAATGCGATACATGAGTGGCTAACACCCTAGATGTTACTATTGAAACATTAGACACTTTCTCGGCTTAAAATTATTGTCATCAAAAGTGGGTCTCTATATGATAAATGTCATAATAAGCAACGACATAAGGAATGATTAATATCTAAAAGTGTTTCGAAATTATATGAAAGCTGTTTACAAGAATTTAAACAGTTTTTAAGACGATAATTGTTTGCTCTGGTTTGACAGCTCAGCGATTTCTTTCAAACTTGCATTATAAATGATATCATTGGATAATCGAAAATTCAACCAAGATAAACAAAACATTTAACTTAAAATTTCAACATGACCTTCGATATACAATCAGTTATTTTTAAGCTTTATATTTTCAAAAGACTGTACGGAAGATGGTTGATTTGACCGGACACAGAGGTTATACATGCCCACACATAGATGAAATAAGTACATACATACACGTACAAGCAAGTACGGATATGTACAATCATGTATACTTCGTTTAATTAAGGTATCCGACTACTTTCGAAGAAAAGTTTTTGAAAAATTGGATTTTTGTAAAATTATTTATGGTTTTTGTATGTATTAAAAATTATAAGCACTATAAATACAATCAAATTATTTGGAAATGTAATGTATTTTGAGAAATAGGAAAATTTG
>JAPMOQ010004502.1:265524-285449 GCA_026543055.1 Argiope trifasciata | reverse complement strand
TTATATATTTTTCATATATGCTTATACTTTTAAATGTATCATTATTAGGTTAGGTTTAATTTTTTTTATTTGCCATCATTCAATAAGTTTTCGCACATATACATAAAACTTTCCACGCGAACACGAGTAGTCAATAATAAAATAAGAACAAAAATATAATTTTAATTTAATAAAAAATGCGTACCTTAACAATTCCCGTCCAGAAGCCAGAATTAATCGTATTTCCATGAGAAAAAAGCAGTTTATATTATTTCGCAGGATTTTGAAAAGATCGCAATATTTCACGATACGATCATAAAATCAAAGCTATAAGTGCTTCATCGTCCTCCGAAAATTTCTATTTCTCTACTTTTTTGCAAACGATTTGTATTTTCTAAAAACAGGATAAGCTTGAAATCGATAAAGAATGTCTTTATTGGATTTTCCAAGTAGAATTCTGAAAAGTATTTGTTCATTCAAACTTTGCTTTTACGATTTGTTTATCTTCATATTGGTTCATGTTTCTTTTATTTATTTTTGGCTTGTTTTCAACCAATAAATCTTATTTTTGATGCTTTTAGTACTACATAAATAAACCTGCAATCCAATTTTAAAAAAGAAGATAAAACTGTATTTTTCATAAATATAGAATAATTCAAATCGTATACAAGAAAAATGCTTTCATCATTTATGATATTATAAAAATCTGAGAGATTTATTTTTTCAGTAATTTTACATGTCTTCCAAGTAGCATAATATCTCGTACTTTTTCCATATATTGAAATTAAAACGGAGCAGATTTCAATACATTCTGGATATTATTCTTTAATAAGCCATGCCATGAAAGGAATCACTTTGCCAATTTTTGGATAAAAAAATTTTTTGATTCAGTTCTTGAAGTCGAAAGTAAAGACTAAATAATTTCATTACACAGTAAAGACATTTAAAAAGGTTTTATTGGATATTTGAATGTCTACATGTTTTGTTTACATGGTTTAATCAGCTTTTTTTGTTTTTAGATTAATGATTCATTGTTTTTGATAAACAAACTTTCTGGAAATGCCTATTTACCCAAATATAAGTAAAATATTTTTAGTTTTCTTCAGTATATAATGCTATTTCAAATTCAATATTTTTCTCCTGTACACGAAGCGTAGAAAAAAAATTTTATAATAAAAATATTCGAACTGAGGTGTTTGAGGAATCTCCATATTTTAAACCACCCCAATTTCAAAAATTACTTTTATAACTCTATTATTACTTTTATAACTCTATTTTGAACCATCTTTGACAAAAATATCTCAAAAATGTTTTGAGTTAGAAAGATAGCTTTTGCATTATATTTTTTGTTGCCTATCGAATTTTGATCAAAATTCATTCTGAAAAGTTCTGTCTGTCCAGTTGTGGATAAAGATTAATTCATGTAAAAATTAATTAACGTTTTATTTATACTCAGAGTAGCCGAAAAATATAGGATATTTATTTTCCTAAAAATGATTGCAAAACATTTTTTTTTATTTTTCTTTATTTAATAATATTTTCTTTATTTAATAATATTTATTCATTCAATAATATTTATTATTATTCATTTAATAATATTCATTATTGATTGTTTCTCCTTGGAGTTAAATATTTATTTCCAAACAAAATTTCTTTCAAAAAAAGATGGATAATTGTATGAAAAAACTTTGACTTGTTTAGATTTAGATAATTAAAAATTAATTTTCCCACTATCTCTTGCGTTAGTGAAATCATTATCTCATATGCATCTTAGTACACAAGAAGTTTAACACTTATATTAGCCAAATTTTCAGGTAAATGTTTATTTCTAAATATATAGAAGTTTATCATAAATTGGGATAGAAAAAAATATTTTATGTTAAATTTTATACAAATATAGCAAAATTATCATTAATAAGTTTTGGTTTATTTGTTTAGTAAAACAGAAGACTTTGAAGAATACTTCCTACTCACATACATGTTGGTCAGTTTGAGGGGTCAACAATTCTTCTAAAACCAGCCGGAGGGGAGGTCCAAAACTTTCTCGCATACTCTTTAATAAATGTGTAATGTCTGAGAGCTTCTTACATGACAAAACATTAATAACTTTGAAATATTGACTTTTGGTATGAATTTAGTATTTTTACTGAACGTATATCGTCATCCTTGGTGAATTATTTGGCGATTAATCTCTGGCAGGCATATATAGTTACAAAAAATCAAATTTGTGTTTTAGACACGTTTATTTCCAATTATTGAAATAAAAATTTGACCCGTAATGTACTTATAGTCAAAAATTCCTACACTAAATTTGATGTATTTAAATCTCGGCGATTTGGAAGTATCATATTTGTATTTTCTGAAAGACATGTTATTGATCCGTGGTTGGATTTGGCTGAAAATTCGACAGATGATATTTTTAACCTTAATCCTCAGTAGTAATTATGTTTACCACTTTCATTTTTCCCTGAAGGATCTCTGATATTTACCAACATTTATCACCTAAATTAAATGGATATCAATGAACTTTGATATTTTAATGTTTACATCATAAATTTATCATGGTATAACCCTAAAATCCTTGGCGATGTTCTGGAATTATGCCCTGTAAAGAATTAAAAGAAGCGTAAAAGAATGCTCGCCAAATCGAACGGAACTTCTTTCAGTTAGAAGAAGCACGATATAAAAGGAATCAAGCAATATGCTACAGAGTAGAAGGTTTAATCGAGAGTTAAAAATGATTAAAAATAAAGTTACAAACAACAGAAATATTTTTCGATATTTTTTCTTCTAAAAGTACATTTCACATTAAAAACTTTAAAAAGTGGAAACTTTAATTGTTCTATAGTTATAGATTATAAGTATTCAAAATTGTGTATATAAATTCTTCGTATAAAATTCTGAAGCATAAAAATTTTATACAGATTTGAAAAAAAATTTTAACATCGTAATTTTATATGCTAAAAAAAGAAAACGATTCCAACTTTTGCAATCCTGGGGTAAATTTTGCAATTAATGGTTAAATTTAAAATTAACTGTTAACCAGCGGGTGACCAAGCTCCGGTCGGAGAAAACAGGTATCGAAGCTAACTCGAAGATTTAAATTTTCAATTGTGATTTATCAAAACAATACATGACATAAGAAAATTTGTGAAACCATTGGTGAAAAGATAACCGGTTAAAGTGCACCATTGTAAACTATTCTAAACAAAGTTAGAGTTTGGAAAGGGAACTATTCTATACAAAGCTAAAGTAAAGGCAAAGATTGAAGTGTGTTGAAGTTCAATACTTTTGACAAATTTATTTAGAAAAACCAAACATATATACATACATAAGAAACATACTATAAACCTATAACAGCATAAACATAAAACTTTATTAGTTCGCCATATTGGCTATAGATGGCAGAACGTTACAGCTTGAAAATTTAAGTAGCCATTATAGCGAACTAATAAAGTTTGAAAATATCCTATCTGTAACTCCGAACTGCTCGACCGTAGCGCTTCAAAACCAGCGCCAATCGATTCCTCGTGGCCAAAAACCCCAGGCCCCCAAATTTACCGGAGTTTATTAATTCTGGGGCAATTTTCGACTTGGCAACCATTCCTCGTATTATAGTATGGGATTTAACTTTACAACTATTTCAACTTTTTCAATTAATGATAAATGAAATATTTTTAGGAAGTATATCTTAAATTCAGTAGCAATTCTGTAAGTTTAACAAAATAATTAATATAATGAATCATAACGTATAAATAACTTCGAATTGCTGCTAGAGTAATTATTGAATTTTTCAATTTAATTCTAAGGATGATTTCAAAATTAACTTGCTGAGACTTTCCAAGAAATTTTACGTAGAACTTGCTACAGTAAATCAAATATTCCACAGAAGTTTAAACCAAATACAATACTAGAGTTCAGTGCTATCTTGCTAAAATTTTGACCTTACAATTGAATATTAAATTCTACTCTAGTACATCTGCCAGAATCATATTATGCATTACACATAGCTTATGACTCTAAAGCCAGATAGAAAATTAAGCGTGTCATTCCAGTTTCTCGGGTAAAATAATTGGTAATATTAAGCTCATAATTTGAATCTCATGAGTCTAAAATCTCATTATATAATGGTTGTTTTCCCAGAGCTATAAATTCGTGAAATTATTACCGTATTTGATTATCACATGATTATGACAACGGGTTTCTATTAGATACACTATCCTTTCACGAACAATGAATTAATGCTATCATAATCTATAAATATATATATTCCTCAGTTAATAAAATTATTAACTTTAATTTCTTCATGGGTAGCAAAATTTATAAAAGTTTAATTTTAGTAGATATTATTTTGAGATATATCACAAATGGTTATGAATTGGGTTAAATAATCACCAAGAATATTTATTATTGAAAGTGGTATCATAAGAAATTTCGAGAATTCTGATACAATGCATTCGTAAATGATTCGTTGGATGAACAACTCTCTTACGGTATCAGACTACGTTTAAAGGATTTTTTTTTTTTTGAAAAATTGGATTTGAAAAACTGTTTATGCTTTTTAAATGTATTGCCAATTATAAACATTATGAATACAAAAAAGGCATTAAAAAATACAATATAATTTAAGAAATGGGAAAATTTGTTGTAAATTTTAATGAAATTTAACTAAAATGGTTTACTCTCTACATAAAATTGTAAAGCAGCAATCCTATTTTTCTTTACTCACAAGTTATAGAATTCAATGATGAATGAAATAAACCAAAATCTAAGAAAAATCTTAAGATGAAAAGACTTTATTGCTAAAATTAAACGTATATTTCCATAAATTCATAGCTTAATTTTTCCAAAAACACCTAAAAAAGAAAAAAGTATTTCACCCACAATAAAACTTTTGGTTCATTGTTTTACCCATATTATTTAAAACACTAGCTGAACTTTTAAAGTAACTGCCTCTATAAGTTTTTGAGATCTCATGTTAACGGTAGAGAATTTTTATGAAAATTAAAGATTTAAGAAAATTGAAAGTAAAGACTGAAAAAATATATGATATCCTGAATGATAGGCCAGGCCTTCCTTTTCCTATAAAAAAACTGTTTTGGAATGGAAAAAGTCTGAACTACAAGAAATAATTATAATAATAATTATTCGCCATTGTGGTCTACAAGCAGTGTTTTTAATGTAGTTCGGATACGTTAAATCCATTCGAGTAGTTTGGATACATGATAGAAAATAAAATCTGAATTCTTATGATTGCAAATGAAGACATTTCAGTCAAAATGCTTAATTTTATTTACTTCTTGCCATCATCAACTTTATGCACATTTTATTCACCCAGAGACAAACCATAAATAGTGCTTTTACAATATTGTTAAGACATAAACAAGGGGATAGTCAGTAAAAACAGAAAAAATGGCACAAAGGACAATCAATCTAATTATTTTCATAAATACTAAATTCAAGAACAACCTGCAACTTGTTGATGCTACTGGTTTTCGATGTTGAAACGGTAAGTAGATATAAAGCAAGAAGAATGGCAAGAAAATAACTCGTTCAATCTTAAATATTGTTACGGGTTTCCTATCTTAATACTAAATCCGTTGGTTTCGCTCACTCGTATAGTGGGTGTGTACGATATAAGAAGATATGATGTTGAAACACAATGATCATCCTTTAAAAGACGACATTTATTTACAGGACAAAGACAGGACAGCACAAAAACAACAAATGTTTACAGCACAACTATGTACAGAAGACAACTAGATACAGCCGAGACGAACACACAGGACAGCAGACAGCAGTACTCTATAGCAGGTAGTAGCCCACAATAGCAACAGTAGTCCAGAGGCAGAAATTCCGTAGTGACAACGTCCACAGCTCACAAAGCGGCCAGACAGGATTCAGCCGGAGAGGGAATCTTTAAGGGATTCTTTTTACGCTCAGGTAGGTCTCTCCCGAACAGGCTGAAACTACTCCTCTGTCCTCCTCCTTGCCTTTGCTGCCGACTCACTACTTCGCACAACGGGACTACTCCTCAGTTCAGGAGAGCTCCGTTCCCGACGACGACACACCAGGCTTCGTCAAAATGCGCCGCACAGCAGTCCTCTGTTCAGGACTCTTCAGTTCAAGACCTCTCTACTTGGTTTATGAAGTCTACTTGGTCGACCACCACCGTACTTCATTCAGCTTCCAAAACCTCTCATTTCAGGTCTTCTCGATTGCACACCCTTGCGCACTTCTTCTCGATTCAACGCGGCCACGCTTCGGCTTGATTCCACTCAATCATCAGACTGACTTCCTTATATAGTGACGTAAGGGGGGCTTAATTGTTCTGGACCAATCAGGATCATTCTATACGTATCTCGGCTCTTAATGGATGGATCGAGAAAATTCTCCATGATTCGGGCATTATCCATTTTGTCGCCAAGCCCTGGGAGCTCTGACGTCACACCTAGGCACTATTCAATACAGATTACTGTAAATCTGTATTTCTTACAGTGGCCTTATTAGAGCGGGAAAGCAAATTTACACTTTCTTAGCAATATGATGGCACTTGTTCAAAATACAGACAATTAGGGAATCCGGATATAATTATGTGGAATGAAAGAAAGATATGACTAATATGTAAGGATTAAAATCTTGATCTGGAGAACCGAATAACAGAAGGTGGTAAAAATATATAAATGAAACAAATGAAAAGCACTTTAATTATTTTCCCATTTGTACCAAATATCTGTCATCTTGCTAGAATACATTTTTTAGGAATTAAAACCGGTGGATTGAAATGAAGTAAGAACTATAACTCGAAAATCCCCTGCTAAACATGATTACGTTAGCACTTGTTCAAGACATACATAATGTAGAAACTTGATTTCAAAATTGTGCGTGGAGTAAAAGTGCGATCTAACAAATTAAGGGATTAAATTCTAATTTGGAGAATTGAATTTCAGGTTAGAAAACAGAAAAAAAACGTCAGAGAGTGAAAGTAATGTAATCAGTTTCATAACTGTTTCAAATATTCCCCCTCTTTCTTGTTTTGCTTGTTCAAATGAGTAGAAAGGAAAGATGAAGAACCATAATATGTTGAATCTTGAATGTGATGACATCGGTATATGACACACATAGTTTTCGAAGTCGTTGTCCATACGTGCAATTAAGTTAATTTATTTAAATAGGTTAACTAATATTATGTTAAATCATTAATTTTTGATACATGGAAGGAAATTTCCGATGTCAGTAAAAAAATTATACAAGGCAGAAAAGAAAAATAATTTATATAGTTTTATAAATAAATCAGATATTGCTATTGTCCTTGTCGTAAGTTTTAGACAGAAAAGAAGTGGCAACTAAATAATATGTTGTATCTTCAATACGATGCTATCTGTTTAAAACATATATAGATTTTGAATTTGTTGTCTATTACGTTGATACTTGTTCGAATCGCATATAATTTGCTAATTTAATAAAATTTGTGTTGTGAAAAATATGATATAACAATTAAAATTCCTTGATTTAGAAAAAAATCATATGAAATAAGATCAGGATAAAATATTAAAACATACTAATCTTATATGTAAAAATGATTTTTTTTGTGTATGAAACTTATCCAAGGTCCGTACCGCTCGATTACAATGAAATTTTGTCAGCTTATTGCATACACCTACGGGAGGGTTATAAGTATATTAAAATTATCCAAAACTTCAAAAAAATTGGATCTCAGCCGCACTTATTTAATAGAATTAATCTCCAAATAACTCGCCGAAGTGACAGTAGGCTCAGTAGAAATGCTAAATCCAAGTAAAAGGTTAATATTTTGTAGCTATTGTAAGCAAATGATCATACAATTCATTCTCAAAGGTAACAGCCTTATTAAAGATTATGCGAAAAAGTGTTGAGGAGACCAAATCCTATAGGTTTAAAGTTTTAATTAAAAATGTTATTAAATTTTAGCCTTTTTTGGCAGTAACTTCCAAAAATATTAGAACACAAATAATTTTTTTATGATTGGTATAGTGCAAAATTATATTTTCAAAAATATTAACGATTTTATGGTATAAATATATTTTTTATATTTAATCAGTTTTTAAAAAAATGTTTTAATCATATTTTCTAACATTATACTTGAGAATTCTGAACGAATTTTAAACAAATCAAGAGATACAGTAAATAGTTATTTTATAACTATTTTAAAAGAACAACAAACTTTACGATTATAAAATAATACACAAATCATAAAAATACAAAAAAATAAAGTTGTTAATTGTGTTAATTACACCATTTATTATTATTACACCATATTTATTATTATTATTTGCACCATTATGTGGTAATTACGCCACCTGTACCGATTATACTGATATTTTTCTTTTTGGATTCACCTCAGTCCCGAATAGCAGAATAACCGTTATAACATCGTAAAAGTTCACGGTAAAAAGATAATCTTGATCTTAGGGGTACTTTGTTAGGACTCAAACCTACATAGCTGATTGTAAAATAGTCTTTTCAGTGATTAACCTAACCATTCGGGGAAGCAATATTACAGATTTGTAGCAATATTTATTTAAATTCCAAAATACCCATGGCAGCATGTTAGGATTTTTAAAAAATTGATGATTTAATTTTCATGTCATGTTTTATTAATTGATTTTAGAGATGTTCAAATAGTATTTAAATCAATAATGGAAAATCACAAAGTCTGTCACGAAAGGTAGCGATGTGATAGTTTTTCATCATCCAAACCACCGATATCAACGATGAAATCAACAGCTATCAAGTTGGTTGATATGTGAATTGCAATAAATCGATATGGCCTGTATTCTCATCCCCTATTCACGAACGTCATTCCACTGTTACACATTTGGCGATGTATCTGGATAATAGGCAAAGGATTTGTGTCTCCTCTAAGAATGTTGCTGAACGAGCTGAAGCACCACCAGCGACACCATTGGTAATTTTTTTTAACTTGCCAAAGCGATTCGTTTTCCGAACATTGCTTTACACAAAGATGCCATTGGAGTGCTTCACTTGGAGTGCTTCACCGAATACTTTCAACGTCGGTAGCAAGGTGACATGGTAACTGCTCCTCCGGCTGTGTTTTCTACAGATGCTCTTGGCCGTATTTATACAATTCATCCGAAAAATAATGAATGCTTCTATTTGCGAATGATACTGTTGAATGTTCGGAGGCCAGCATCATTGAAATAACTCCAAACTGTTACTGTTAATGATATAGTGTACCCAATATTTTGTGCAGCATCTCAAGATCTTTTTCTTGAAAACGAGAATCATTGGAACACGACAACTATAGCTCCATACCCAAGTCAGATATGCATAGTATTTGCTATGATCCTTCAGACATGCTTCCCATCCAATCCACGTGACCTGTGGAACAAATTCGAAGATAATATGCCAGAAGACATTTTACATCGCATTCTTATAAGTTCAAGAAATCCCTATATAGAGATAAATGAGGATATGCATAACCAGGTTTTGCTGTTTATTTTGGATATGTGTTAGGTGCGGCAGTTTATTAGTCGTTAGAAATGCCAGCGCCAGATAGGGGAATGAACAACTCGTTTAATTGAGAATTGGAATGGGAAATTGAATGGGAAAATGATCGACCTGAATAAGACCAATCAGTTCAAACGAATGTACCTCTCATGTGCCCCTGACACTGCCAGTCATCCCAAGATCTACTGCTGCCGATGGAATAAAGCCTGCTCAAATCATCAAGTGTTTTTTTACAAAGGGCCGTCAATACAACTAAACTGTATTGAAACTAAACTAAAAAGTCTTAAATCATCAAATTTGCGGAGCTGTGTGAAGGAACTTCAAATGACAACCAGCATGAGAGTTTCATTCCTGAACTATCATCTGCTGAAGATTTCTCCACGCAATTGTGGACTATCGGTAATGGCCGTGTTTCTATCCAGGAATCGAGTGATTTGATTTTATTTCCTCTGGTTTTTCACAATTTCGTCTGATTGAAAGATGAGCTCCTTAACAAAGCGTACCCAAACTTCATTGATAACCACAAAAATCCCAAATGGTTCAGAGGGCGAACAATTACGGCTTCTAAGAGCAAAGATGTGGATGACTTAAACATTGTAATTCAGAATCAAATCGTTGGTACTCTGCTTTCATTCAAATATATTGGCTGTGTAATAAACGAAGACGAATTCCCCAACTGTCCATCTGAAATTTTTGGATGCGCCTGGCTGACCATCGCACAATTTAAAGCTGAATGTTAGCTTGGTGTCCATTATGCTTGGAAACCTAAACCAACCAAAATTAAAGGGGATAAAAAATTATATGCGAATCATTAGACTATACTCAAAGGAAAATTCAAAGATGTGGAAGTTCTCATTCCGAGGATTCCCATGATCCCAAGTGATATGCTTTTTGAGTTTAAATGAAATCAATTTCCAATTCATGTTGCATTCGCGATGACGATAAACAAATCCCGATGCCAGTCGTTGAGTGCATGTGGTCTGAATCTAGAAAACCCAAGTTTTTCTCACGGTCAATCATATGTGGCATGTTCACATGTCGTTGAATCATTCTCATTATTTGTTCTTGCACCTGATAACAAAACAAAAACAAATATTGTATATCAGGATGTGCTTTACTCAAGAGAATAAATTCAAATGTATATATAGATTGACTAAAGAAAATGTCTTTCTGACAAGCCATTGTAATAAGTAACATTATAACTAGTCAAATATGATAAAATTAGAACAGCCGTTTTTGAGTTATGGTGTAACTAAATTTTCATTGATTGTTAGGCTGTGCGAAGTTCGCCAGATCAGTTGGTATTTAATTAAAAATAATTTTGCCACTTTTAAATAATGTCTTTCTGTCGGATTATGAGTTATGTTACTTTATTCTAATAAAATTGATTAATTAATAAATCTAATATTGGCTGGAATTACAATATTTTCAATGATATTAATTTTAATATCAGGTTCTGACTAATATTTAGGTAAAAATTAAAAAATCATTACAAAATAATATTTTTTCTAAGCATTGTAATACATTTTACTAAAATTCTTTCATGATGATCGAATTTGAAGAAATTATCTATAAATTAAGCATACAAAAGTAAATCGGGGGAAAAATTAGAAAAAATGATTTCTAATAGTCATAAAAATTATATCGAAAAAACTGTCATGAAGAAATACATCAAATTCGTTAGGGGAGAGGGGCTCACCTTGGGACACTTTTTTTCTTTTATTTTCTAATTTTTTATATTGATAAATTGTTTTCAAAATTTTATTTGTGATTCGTTTAACCTTTGCCTACATTTATTAATCCTTTATGTAATATAGAAATTTTTTTTAAAAAATATTTAGTAAACCTGTTTTTTGTCTCGAGGTGTGCTACCGGGTAGCTCACCTTGGGACAGTTGAAAATGAATTAAAAAGTTCAATAATTGAAGCACAATATATCTTGAACTGTTTATTAAAGGAAAAAAAGCATTGCAAGCCATTAAGATATTATTTAAATTAAATTAACTTAAAATTAATTAACAAATTTTATATGCAATTGTAATCAATTGCTGTGAATCGAAGACCAAACCCAAAGAACGTTTAGTACTTTGTTTTGTTTCTTTGAGTTTCAACAAAATATCCCTAGCGTTTACAAAAGATTTGTCCTCTTTATCAGGATAAATGAAAGTCCATGAATCATACAGTCTTCTCAAAAAAAAAAAAAAACTTCATACTCATCTGCATCGAGTTTTTCTACATGACCTATGAAAGCAACAATGGATCGTTTACAGACAAATTTTACAGCAGCGAAGTCTCCAACCTTCAAATTTGTGTTGTTGCAATCATCACTATCACTGTAATCATCACATAAATCATTAACTAGCGGTGTACTCCCAGATGTATTTCCCAGTAATTCTACAAGCATTGACTCTTCATCTTCACTGCACAAATTAAGCTGTTTTTTAATACTCTTCCTCTTTTTTAAATTTGCATTTTGTTTGTCTTTAACTTGAGACACTTTAGGGTTCTTTTTACTATCATCTTCAATTGTCTTTTTTTCGAGAGTGTCTGTGTAGTTAGCCAATCGTCCTCTTTTTCTGCCTCTATTGTTATCCTTTCGAGGCACAGCCTTCGGAAAGGGTCGTACACATTCAGGGGTTTTAGGAACAGACAAGTCTGGAGACTCGATAATGCTTTGAGTGGATGAACTCGTTGATGGAGTAGGCCTATTTGTGACAAAAGCTGATAAAAATTCACTGTCATCAAAAATATCATGATTTAAAGGATGAATTCCAGTTACTTGAAAACCAGAAACAATGTTTTTCGGTGTAAAAGAAAAGGGATATGCATAGTCTACGCATTCTGCAACATCATAAATTGATATAGGCCTCCCAGCATGATTAAGCGTCCATTGACCGCAAGCTCAATTATACTGTCCTTTAAACAAGCTAAACAATGTGCGGTCCAAGGGTTGTAGCTTATGGCTTGTATGAGAGGGGGGCAAAGTGAGCAGAATGATTCCATTTTCTTTACAAAAGTTTATAGCTTCTAATGTTATATGTGTATTGTGGTTATCGATAATCAAAATAACACTGCTATCTTTTGACGTTTTGGTATGTTGCACAAAGTGTTTAAGATAGCGTATAAATATTTCTGGTGTTGTCCAGCCACTTGGATTTGCAGCTCCAATGGTTCCAGGTGGTGCCCTTTTCAACATATGTTTCTTAAAGAACTTTCTTAGAAAAACCAAAAGTGGGGGAACAGCATTACCGATTGCATTTACCGCGGAAATAATTGTGACAAGTTTCCTTCGTTCCCCCGATGTCATTTGGCCAACTTGTTTAAGGCCTTTTCCAGCAATTACTTTAGGTGGAACATGCACTGTTGTAATTCCTGATTCGTCAAGATTATATATTCCACTAGCTGCAAAGGCTTTACGCTGCAGAACTGATTCCAAGTTATCAAAAAATTTGGTAACATTGTCCTTTGTAAAACTGGTGGCGCGAGAAAGACTTGTTGCTTCTGGTTTTCGAAGAGAAAACATGGAACTATGTCTTCTTTTAAATTCAATGTACCAGTCCATTCCAGCTTTTTTTCATTCTCCCATCTTGAAGAAATACTCTTTTTATTTGCTGAAGCATATTCATAAGCAAGGGTAAGTGCATCATTAATTGTAAGTCCATAATGGTATTTTGAATCTTGAAATATATATTTTACCAACTGTTCTTCTTTTTCATCAGTGAATATTTTTCGACTTTTTATCTTTGACTCATACTTGAAGTTACAATCTGGCTGTTTACTTTTTTTAAAGCACTGACATGGCGGTTCAAAGTAGTTTTACTAACTTTGTAGACTGAAGCAGCTTGACTAAAAGAAATTTCACCAGAAAAAAAATTTGCAGCAGCCTTTCGAAAATTCTCAGCACGAACCTTTTTATTTTTTAGGTATTCTCTCGTCCTGATCCTTGCCATTGATAAGCCTGATGAGTTCCTAAAAGAAGAAATAACAGCTATTAATAAACTCAAGTTATGTAGATTAAATAAAAAGATACTTTAAGCACAATATAATTTTGCAAAACTATCTGAAATAAAAGTTAGTAAGGCATATGATGTGTCCCGAGGTGGATCACCACAACCTGTCCGAAGGTGAGCCATACACACACTAAGATATTTTAACATGCCATGTTGTTAGGCTTAGCAGTAGAAAAATTAGTAGATATTAATTTTAAAGAGGAAGCTTTATACTCCAATATAATATCTTTTATTTTAAAATATTTTTAGTAACAATACAATTAACAACTTCTTAAAATTTTACATGAAAGTTACTAGACATGCTCTAAAAATAAAAATCGCAATAAATTCTTACCTGCTTCATCCAAACACATATTACAATTTGACTATGCTGCCATCTATCTACAACAGCAAAAGCTAAGAATTATTTTAAAATTTAAGGCAAAAAATTGAGGTGTCCCGAGGTGTACTGTGTCCCAAGGTGAGCCACTTTCCCCTACTTATTGAGAGCAGTTCAACTTAATATCTAAGATTGGTACTTATGTATTATAGTAATCATATTGGGGACATTGAATAAAATTCAATGGCGCGCTTTGAACACGTAAGGTGAGTCCAGAAAGTTGGTACGGTTGGCATAGTACGCAAGTAACTTGATATCTTCAGATTATGAAACAGAATTAAAGTGGGAGGATAGATAATGTATTTACGCAAAGGGCAAAAGTTTACAATTTGGTGTCCCTTGATTTTTTGACGCCAAGTCCAATTCAGTAATTCAACAGTAACCTCAATGAAAACAAAGCATGGTACTTTTTCATCATCCTCGTGCAAATGTCGCCAAAGGAAGAGAATGAAGCACTGTAAAAAAATTAAAGAAATTCTATATTATTTGGCAATTTCTTGCTGTGCCCGGCTAACGGAACAGTACCCAAAATATTATGTAAAAAAGAAGTAGTGTTTCATCTTTGATATTGGTAGCCAATCCAAGGTGTACACAAATCTACTTAGAACTTGGAAAAATTTGAAATTTCTTGAAAATCGATTGCCAAAAAATTTAAATAAAATTATGCAAAATAATTTCAAAAGTTTTTATAGATAAATACAAGGGAAGTGTGACTACTTTATTTATTTGGCATGTCTTGGGTGGGATTTGCAATTGTAAATTTTATATTAAAACTCTAAATGCAGAATTGATTGAGATTTAAAAATAGCACAGTCCAACCTAAAATTTTAAACAGCAGCAGATTGTCAGCAGAAATGCATCTCTTCCTTCTCTAACGAACAAAGATAAAATTGAAGACCAAATTCTTCTTCAAGTCTTTTGATACAAACATACCTGAAGTTGAAATTTTTTTCCAGAACTCTTTCATTCTGATTCTATAAACACTTCAACAAAGATTCTGCAAAACATTCCTTGAAAACGTCATAACAAAGAATACTTTGGGCTTGAAATTGCAACGGCTTTAAATGTGTGTATTTTCAGAGAGCTTTTGAATGAATCCATGATTCAATGAATGAAGGAATGAATGCTGGATGCATTCATACACCTACGCTGGTAGGAAAGAAGGTATTTGATTTCGCTAGATTTAGTGCTCTCCATTATGCAAAAGGTTTTATTGACTTTTTGAAGAGGCGAAATACTCTGGAGCAAAAACAACAGCACAAAAGTTTTCTTTGAGGAGTCTGACTTGAAATGCTTTGCATATTTTAGCGAACTGTTGCTTAAAAATAAATGTTTTTCCATAATATAAGTGATTCTTCGATTCATTTTTTGTTTCAAATAATTGATATTTAATAAAGGTATCTGACTACGTTCGTAGAAAACTTGTAAAAACTTGTTTTTTAAAAAACTATTTATGTTTTTTAGGTGCATTGTTAATTATAAACTCTACGAATACAAAAAATAATACATTTTGAGAAATAGGAAAATTGGTAGTACTCTCGAAAAAAAAATAGTAAAAATGTTTTCTTTGAGGGGTCTGAGTTGAAATGCTTTGCATATTTTAGCGAACTGTTGCTTAAAAATAAAAAAAAAGTTAAAAATAAATGTTTTTACATAAGATAAGTGATTTTCTTAGATTCATACTTTTTTTTTGTTTCAAATAATTGATATTTAATTAAGGTATCCGACTACGTTCGTAGAAAATTTTTTGAAAAATTGTTTTTAAAAAAAAAAATTATTTAGGATTTTTAGATGCATTTTTAATTATAAACTCTATGAATACAAAAAATAATTTGAAAATATAATACATTTTGAGAAATAAGAAAATTGGTAGTACTCTGGAGCAAAAAAAATTAGCAAAACAGTTTTCTTTGAGGGGTCTGAGTTCAGATGCTTTGCATATTTTAGCGAACTGTTGCTTAAAAATAAAAATAAAAAAGCTTAAAAATAAATGTTAAAGATAAGTCATTTTTTTAGATTCATTTTTTTTCAAATAATTCATATTTAATTAAGGTATCCGACTACGTTCTTAAAAAATATTTTGAAAAGTTGTTTTTTTTAAAACCATTTATGATTTTTAGATGCATTTTTAATTATAAACTCTATGAATACAAAAATTAATTTGAAAATATCAAACATTTTGAGAAATAGGAAAATTAGTTGTAAATTTGAATGAAATTGAACCAAAACAATTCACACTCTACACAAAA
Organism: Argiope trifasciata; assembly: GCA_026543055.1. Classification (NCBI taxonomy): domain Eukaryota; kingdom Metazoa; phylum Arthropoda; class Arachnida; order Araneae; family Araneidae; genus Argiope; species Argiope trifasciata. The sequence goes on along the minus strand of JAPMOQ010004502.1, from coordinate 269,323 downwards.
TGGTAATGCAGCAATCCTATTTCTCTTTGTACACAAGTAATGAAATACAATGACGAATGAAATGAACCGAAATCTAAGAAACATTTTCAAACGCAAAGAAGTTAAGGGTAAAAATATACGTATATATGCGTTTTTCCAATAAATTCAATGCTCAATTTTTTAAAAAAAAACAAACATATAAATTGAAAAGTATTTTACCAACAATTAAGGTTTTGGTTAATTTCATTGCCCATATTATTTAATACACGCGCTGAAATCTTTATGTAAATGCATCTGTTAGTTTCTGAGATATGTTAACGGTGGATAATTTTTATGAAAATTAACGATCTGAGAAAATGGAATTAAAAACTAATTTTAACTAAAAAAAGGATTTATTTAAATTCCCATGGATGATAGATCAGGCCTTCGTTTTCCTAATAAATATAAACTATTTTGGAACGAAGGAAGTTTGAACTACAAGAAATAACAATAAGAATAAAAAAATCGCCATTATGGTAGATAAACAGTGTTTTTAACGTAGTTGGATACCTTAAATTAAAATTAGTATTTACATAACTTCAGCACATTCTACAATTCAATACACTAATGTCTGTTGCTTTAATTTTAGCAACGAATTCAACGTTGTTTATTGGTATAACGAAATACATAAGAACTAGAACTTAAGTAGCATTTACTTTCAAGACATCTTTAATATTTGAAAGGTAGAATTTTCTACAAATGGAAACGTGACAATACTGTTTGTTATCATATCTTAGAGACATCCAAGATTGGCGAATTTTCGAAAATTTGGCACGATTTTATCCTCTTTAATGAGATACTGGACAGCAATTTTATTTGTTACCATGCTAAGATTTTAATATCATGTCACATATATACATGCGTGTGTGTGTGTGTGTGTGTGTGTGTGTGTGTGTGTGTGTGTGTGTGTGTGTAACTATACGATAATATGAGCAGGAAATTTTATATATGAATTTAAAAAGGGAAATATCATATACCAATCATCATATACATATACCAATTTGAAAAAGATGTCTCTTTTAGGGAGCTTTATGCAAACAATATGCAGGTATAAAATTACTAAATTAAGATAGCCTAATTATCATGTTCATAAAAATTTGGGAACAATTTTGATATTCAATCATTTTTACTAGAATAACAGTTTATCGTCAATTTTTAGCGAATGGCAGCGTAATGGTAGCAAAAAAGCCAACAATAATTGGCCAACCCCGCAAGGCTCCAAATGAATGTCTATCAAAATTCAACCGAGAGTTGATATCATGTTTTGCATAGAAGATTTATTCAAAATTAAAGATGTCTATTTTTCTCGTTCTATCAGTTGACTGTTAAAAGCGATTTCTTATTGAATAAAATAACAAGTCACATTCTTAAAAGCATAACGCTAAGAACTTTTAAGTTTAGCGTTAAACAAGCTTGAAAAATGAAAATATAAAATATGAATTTAAATTTTAGTCCAATAAAAGCTATTTACAAGAGTAATATTCATTTTGATAAATAAAACAAAGCAATATTAGTGCACAAAGTTTTCTACAGAAATGTCATTTAAAAAAGGAAACTAAATAAAGAATTTTGAATATCAAAATATATAATCAAACCATAATAATTTCCGACCATATTCATTGTTACTAAAATACTTGTTAGTTTGGCTAAAAACTATATTTAAGCACAGTAGAGCTATAGCATGGTGTTAGAATTCTAAAGTAAGAATTAATTGCTCGCGAAACCAATATACAGTTTTTTATGTATGGCAACATCTTATAAATAGAATTGTAAATGATTGAGAATAAAATGAAGTCAAATTAATTACAAGTAAATCTACTTTTTGTTTAATGAACCTCATCTTTGAATCTTATTAGCGGATAAACGACTGAATGAAATTAAATTCAGATAGTCTCAACATTCCTGTTGAAGGATAAATTAATAATGTAATTAATTATCTTTAATATAGTGTAAAAAGGTTAGTTTTAATAAATAATTTTAATAAAAGTTATTTTTAATAAGTAAGACCTTCGTTGAAAAATACTTTTGTTTTAAGAAGATAATTTGATTATAAACAGACTTTACACACAATTTCGTGAAAAAAGAACGAATTCCTTTGTGTTCAAAGCTAATGAATGTAATATATAAGTTATCAAATGAATTTCTACCAATATGATTTGTAATTTAAAAGACAATATTGAGCTTCACATTTTACTAATTCAAACATACTATTTTCCATTTCCTAGAAAAAGACTTCAAAGTGCGAATCGATGACATTTTTTTTCGCAAGAATTCTCCAAAACATTGTCATTTGAAAATCTGCTGCCTGAACATTCTCAGAAAACTCTGAAGACATTTTTGCATATCCATCCTAGTATCAATATCAAATTATTGGGAGAAATAAAATATGATAGCAATGGCGCATAGACAATTTAAAAAATATAATTTGTAGGAAACTATCATTAGTTTTTATATTTTCTTAGATTTTGAGCTATCAAAGAAATAATGTATATTTGATGTACTTAGCATTATTCCTTTAAAACATTCTTATGAAAAACTAACTGTTATCATTGGAACTAATTTTGTTATTATTAATAAGTTTAAAAGGTTACTCTTCTGTAAAAGATTGATTTAATTTTAAGAATAAATAATTAAAACACATTCGTCGGATAACTTTCTTTATATTCCGTTCAATGCTTCAGTTTTCAATCTTATTAACTTTGAATGTTATTTAAGCTTTTTATAAATAATTTGTTACAAAGTTACGTATTTGTTTTGCTCAAATCGAGACTACATTTAACTGTTTAAAATTATTTTGATTCAAATGTTGATACTTTAAGAAAATAAATAAGAGTTTTTCTTCTCTACATCTTATTGTTCCGAAATATTCATAGACAATGAAGAAAATTTTTAACTAGTGTCCCACTGATGGGGAAGTCTGGCCCGTGTAAACACTAAGAGAGGATGCAGTGGCTTCTGAGTGTAAAACCCTCTGAGCAATCGAAGACAGAAGTCTGACTTCTAGCTCATATGAAGATGACACACACATGCGCAGTCGCTTGCAAAACCCCTTTTTTTACTAAGTTGGGGAAGGATCAATCATATATACAGAACAGGAGAACAATAATGCCCGAACCATGACTCAAGCCCGGAACACCCAGATAACGTTGAAGACGTGCTACCCTTAAACCAGGGCGCCGTCTAGAGATAATCACCTCTTTCTTTTACACAATACCAACATAAAACACTTTGACCCATGCCGATAAAATTCAATGAAAACTAGAATTATACACTAAGTATATTTATTTCAGACGTTCTTTATGTAAGCATAAAACAGTATAATTACGCTTGACCTTGGAATTTACGCATGCGGAAGTCTTGCGACATTAATATGTATTAAAAAAAATGGAAACATTGTGAAAAGGACAACAATAACGAAACCATTAACTTATATACCTATGCAGCTAAATCCCCTGGGGAGGGCACCTCGAAATGAGGGTGAGATGTTTCCGGTTTGGATTTTGGATCCAGCCAAGTCTGTGGGCACAACAAAAGGTGGGGGTTCTGCATCTCCCATCGGTGACGGGACGTACTCTCTATGGTGAGGGTAATACTGTGGCCGGTGATGGCCCTTAGGACTCAACCACAGTTCTCACCAATGTTGCTATAGCGGCTGTCAGATCATTCAGTCTTGCGTGGTTAATCCGCGCGCCTTAGTGGAGGGTCGGAAATCAGTCATATGACTTATATTGGATGTGGGGACATCCCGAAAGGAGGATGAGATGCTTCCGGAATGGTGATT
>JAPMOQ010004502.1:232052-265514 GCA_026543055.1 Argiope trifasciata | reverse complement strand
AAGATTATGCAGATTCATCAAGAACAAAATACAAGGACTACTAAAAGAGGGTGGGATTCTGCTCCATGATAATGCGCGTCCGCACGTCTCCAGGGTCGCACATCTCGAACAGGTCAAATGCAAGTGAGAGCAGCTGGTCCATTCTCCCTACAGTCCGGACATATCACGCTGTGATTTTCATGTGTTTTGTCCCCTGAAAAAACATCTGAAATTGAAGCGCTTCAACTGGGAAGATGTGAAGGACTGGGTCTAGTCACTATTCTCGTTAGGAATGTGGGAACAAGAGTTCCGTTGTTTCTTTAATCAACGGTATTTTTGTTCTCATGTCTATGGTGTATACTTTGAATAAAGTCTCCAGTTATACCTCCAGAGCCGTTTCCTTACCTTTTCATTTAAACACCCTTTGTTTAAAACATTCATAAATAAATCAGAGAATAATTTGAAGAAAAAAGTGTGTGTTATATAATAGAATTATATTGATCAAACTGTTGAACTACAGCTTCCAGATACGCGTATATATATATACCTTAGCAAGTAGAAATGTAAGGCAATTATGAGATTTTTGCACTTTTTTCACGTAATAAAAAAATAAGTTCAATTTGAAGGTTTTCCTATAGATAATTTCTAAAAATCTAAACATTCAAAAAAAATTAAATCTTATTATTATTTTTGAAATTTTATATCCCTTTGAGCTGCCAATTACTCAGAGTATGGCTTCTCAAAAATTTATCTCTATCCGTCAAAATATTACTTCAAAAAAATATCAGCTTCCCACAAGAGAATTCTCGAAAAGAAACGAAAATTTTTCACTCCCCTTACTTCCCAGCAGCAGGGTTCCAACTAAGCCAGTGGGAAGACAAAGTTGTAGTCTATCTCACTATCTTATCATATTTCCCAACTCCTCCCCCCATACTACTATTTTTTTCGTATTAGTGATATGTAGTTTCAAACTAACCAGCGATACGAATTCATTTTTCGATAACCTACCACATCTTGGATTCCGATGGAATAGAAATATTCTATATTTTCTAATATTTTCCATTTCCATCACTTCTAATGGAATTTTTTTCTGTTAGAGACCTTAAATTTTTAAACTAAAATTTTAGTATAGTTAAGGTATCAGACTACATTAAAAACACTGGTTAAAGACCACATTGTCGATTTTTGAATAGTTATTTCATGTAGTTCAGACTTCCCTCTTTCCAAAACATTTTATTTTTTCTACGAAAAGGAAGGCCTGATCTATCATGCAGAGAAATTTTAAGCAAGACATATTTTTCAGCCAAAAATTTGACTTAAATTTTCTCAAAATTATAATTTTTATGAAAATTTTCTACCATTAACAAGATATTTCAAAAACTAATACAGATATTTAATTAAAAATTTTAGCGTGTGTTTTAAATAATATGGGCAATGAAATGAACTAACAGTTTTATTGTTGGTGAAATTCTTTATCATTTATAGGTATTTTTAGAAAAATTAATATATAAATTTGTTGGGGGAAAATGCATATGTACGTATATTTTTACCTGCAACTTCATCGCATCTCAAACTGTTTCTTAGATTTTTGGTTTGTTTCATTCAACATTATATTCTAGAAATAGTGTACGAAGAAAAATAGGATTGCTGCATTAACATTTTGTGTACAGTGTTAACCGTTTTGGTTAAATTTCATAAAAAGTCACTATAATTTTTTCCATTTATCAAAATAAATTACATTTTGATTTTTTTTTTGTATTCATAGGGCTTATTATTGACAATACATCTAAAAACTATAAATAGAATTTTGAAAAACAAATTTTTCAAATTGTTTTCTTTTGAACGTAGTAGGATATCCTAAATTGACTATCACATATCTTTATCTATTCCGAATTTCTTACAAAAGACACTGTGCTATAAATTATGTTTTTATTAAAAATATTATATGTAAAAGAAAAACGCCTTTACAAATATAAACATACTAAATTCATGATACACATTTAAATTTTTATTGTAAATAATATAACATTTAATACAAATGAATATTTTTTTCCAAACGCCTTTAATTTTCAAAATCTGTGTCTCCTACATTTTATTTTTTAGAGACGTAATTGAAGGTATCTTTTGCACTAAGAGGTCAAAAATTTACATCTTAATTATAACATCTCAACAATTAATGTCGTTGCTCTTTTATAGAGGAACATATGCTTCGATAATTACTTGACAAACTTTTCAAAGCTGTATATCCAAGATTTTGGAATCAATATAAAAGCTCGAAAATATCATTTAAGAGCTTTCTTACTTTTAATGATAATAAAAATTTTCAGTTTTTAACTAAAAACTAAAAAACATTTTTCGAAGGAAATCAAAAGGAAATTTAAAAAAATATTCACTAAGTTTTTCAAATTGATGAAATCAATTTTTAGTAAGAGTTGAAGCGATTTTAATTGCATTCCATCCAAGTAGTTTTTGTTATTTATTTTATTTTATTTTATTTTAGAAAACTAAGGCTATAAGGTCTTTAGAGACCTTATAGCCTTAGTTTTCTAATTACTTGCATGAAACAAATCAAAAAACTTTTGTAAAAATTTTTTTTCAATATATAGTTTTGTAAAAATTTTTATCCTAATATATTTCTTCCTGTTTTGAATAAAAATTTGTCAATTTTAATAGATTTTTCTTTTTAAATCAAATCGGAAAAAGAATATAAATCAAAATTAATGCTATTGAGAATGATAACAAGAACATATTTATAGCAACCTTCAAAGTGAATTTTAGTAACTTTCAACTAAAATTTTTGCTCTGGTTCTTCATACGAATTGTTTAAAGATTCTCTAATTGAAGGAATCTTATGTTGAAGAAACCGAAGTACCTATTTGAGAATAAGTTCTTCATATTTAAATATTATTTGTTTAATGAATTTATTGTTCAACAATATGCGGATAATTTGAGTGATTTATTAATGACGTACTGAAATAGTATAGTGATTAATATATAGAATACAGTACATTAATCACGAACAGAATCGGGTATAAATCTGAAATTAAAATGAATAAAGTAGTGAACATTTAATATGCGTTGGGCATTTTATTTCCATTTTCAAGCCAGTGTTCATTTGATTATAATCAGTACGCTTACGATTCTTATTTCTTCATGTTACTTCAGAATGTGCTGCTAAAACATAAGATTTTTTTTTCTTTTCAAATTTAATCTTTACAACTATTTTGAAAATGTTAGTATGACATCACCTTAAACTGTAGAAATATTTTTTAAGTAGTTTTAGAGAATTATTTGGAATTATAATTAGTTGCAATGTATATAAAGTTCCTAATATGCCACAAGAGTTTCCGATTTTAAAGTGCACATTCATTCAGCTTCAAAGTCTTGATGATGTCAGTAGTCTTGATTTCATCAAATATAGCATATTATGTGAAAGATTCGTACATCATTCTATTTAAATAAAGCCATTAAAAAGTTCTTAAAAACTGAAACTAAAGTTACTGTTTTAAAAAAAAGCAGATATTTTTTTAACGTTAAGACAATAACAACGGAACGATATGGCAAAGTACTGATATTGGTTTCAATATCATTTCAATAAAAATGCATTTTTACAAATTATTTCTAAAATTAATTTTAATTGTTTATAAAATCTGAAGAAAAGTCTCAAACACAAACATTTTGCCTTTGGAAAGCTTTTTTTCTTATTGAATATCTATTGCTCAATAAGTAATTATGTACCAAATTTTATAAATCTAGGACTAGCTGTTTATGCGTAGTTAATTTTTTGGCGATTTTTGCTTCTCACAATTTACATAAAACGAAATTAACAGTATGGATGTAATATAAATGTATTACAATTTTTATTTTAGAAGCTGTAATATAAACTTATACAAAAAATTCTTAAAACAAAGGTTCAATTAATTGCATTATGCCTTTTTTAGTACGCAATAAGTTGTCTTAAGTACGTAATAGCTTAATCATTCTGTATGTAAAAGCTTAAGAAAATCTGTTAAGCAATGTTTGCAAGCAGCACAAGAGTGCATTTCAATACCTTTTTAATCAGGATTTTCTTCATTTTTCTGAAACTTATTCAAAAAATTCAAGGTATGCTATTTTCCCTATAGTAATTACGAATTATCTAACACTTACACATAATCAATTCTTTACTATTCATATTAATATTTTCCTAAAAAGGATTTTATTTATCATTTTAATATTAATATACCAAATATACAAATAAATATGGCAAATAAGTGCATTAATATTAAGTGTGCCACTAGAATTTTTAGAATAAAGAATAAAAGAAAAGCGTTGCGTTTAAAATAGAACACATTTCTGTATCTAATCACAAAATATTTTCACTGAACACTTAAAAAGAAAAATTCAGAAATATAAATTAACGCTTTTTTAAAAAGTATATTGGAAGTGAATTTTATAAGTTTACTTCTTGAAAATTGAAACATTCTTACATCAAAAATCAAATTTTAGCAAGCAGTCTTGATTTTTGAACAGAAAATCTACTAAAGTATTCATGTCATGAATTTTTAGGAAAGAAAATTAAATGAATAAAAAAAAATCCTTTTATTTTTGTTATTCTTTTGAAAGCTTTAGATATATTTTAAAATTGTTTAATAGCAACATTTTACGGAAAAGAAATTCAGAAATATTTTGCTTTATTAATGAATGAGTTTTTTAAATACTATTTTGAAAAAATAAAATTTAGTGAGCAGATAGTTTTTCTTTAAGTTTCCTAAAACCACATGAAATGTGTTTTTACTTAACCGTTAATTAAACCATTTTTATGATAAGCAGTTATTTTATAAGCGCTAAGTGCTTTTCGGATTTATTCTTCCACCAGTAGTTTTATTTTACCATATAGTAATCTAACATTGCCAAAAAATTCATTAAAGAAGGGGGACGTTACCGACGAAAAACACGTCGTTGCTCCTTTTCGATGGTTCAATTCAAAGTAGGAAAAAGCTGTTTGTGACCGTTTCGATAACAACTGAACAGTTCAAAAAAACACGGCTCTGTCCGTCTGGAAGTGGATGTGATTTTCAGAAAAATACGTCTCCACCGCTTGGAGGTATATATAGTAGTGATCAATCAGCCTGCCTCTCCAGCTGTTCGAATATAAGTTAAGACGATAATTACAAAAAAGGAGTTTAATGAATAAAATTAGGTGCATGGATTTACTATATATATTGTAGACAGATATTTGAGCATAAAATAACTGAGGGATGACGTTCATCGATCTGTATCTGATGCTGTGAGGACTCGAACACACTATGACTTACAGATTTCAAATTTTGTGACTGCAAAAGTAGTTTTGTGTCAAATTTCATTATCAATCTTTTGCAAAAAAAGGATTAAACAGAAATTCTATTCGAGTATTCTGTAAACTTCATGACAAAAATTTAGCTTCCAAAAACACGCCAAGGCTCATTCGAAGATTTCATAGGAAAGATAAATTCACGCCAAACGTTAATATTTCGTAACTACTGAGCGTCACTGTCATACAAAATGATATTTGGCATTGCAACTATATTAGAATGAATACGAGCCAGAGTCCAGGCTGGAGATAACGCGTCTTCCCCGTGATCTCGGCATCGCTGTTCGGGCATGATAGTTCTATATTCTGCCTTTGAGGTGTGTGAATGTGCCTTCCCCGTAAAGGGTGGTTATGCATAACTATTTCATTCAATTTGAGGAATGGAGTAGCTAAGTTATATTCTTGGCTTTAGTTGACGCTACTGAAGAAACAAGTGAACTTTACTTGACTTAAATCGTTGACAGATCAGCGGGCTTTCAAAGTACCATAAGTCACAACAAAACACAAGATAAATGCGAGAAAATTTTGATTCTAACACCCGATTGGTTTTACAATATATTGTAGTGGAAGCGTTACAAACCAGATAACAACCTTAAGACTGATCCGCCGTTTTTGTCTTGTGGTCATGCTATCTGGCTATCAACCAAAGTTTGCGAGTATGGACCTCGCTATTGCCGATAGCTACAATTGGTGACTTGGCCGTGATTTAAACCCGAAGCCTTCTGATTTTGTCTTTGAAAAATCTACGAGTTTATGTTTTCTTGCAGACAGTGGAGCTGATGTCAGCAGTATACCCAATACGGCAAAACAAATTTCGTCTAGTGACTACATATTATATGCTGCAAGCGGAATTGAAATTGAAACATATGGAACAAAACTACTGACCTTTAATTTGAGATAACGGTACGAATTTCAATGTCCTTTAATCTTTGAAAATACTATTTAAAAAAAAACCGATTTCAGGAGCAGATTTTCTAAATATTTTTCATTTGCTAGCTGACGTTAGGAATAAAAAAAGTGAAATTAATTGATGGAATAACTAACCTTTCTACTCAAAGTAAAGTTGCACCTGCATCAAACATCAATGTAAATGCAATGTATGATGCCTGCAAATACCCATATCTATTGTATTTGTATCCATTTTATTCTATTTACTTAATCTTTTATTTCCAATGTAAAATACCACATCGAGACAAAAGTGGCCGCTTAATCTTAAGGATGTTATCTGGCTTATAAAGCTCCCACTACATTACCATGAAACCCAAAATTTCCATATGCAGGATTTTGAAAATAAACATCCGAAATCCTTCTGACCTTGTTTATAATCCATCATTTTCATACTGAAGAAGGACATTTATTATTATGTATGCAAGTATGCTTCAAGGACAGAACATTAGCTTAAAACTTAGATTTAACTCTCCTAACTGATACAAAAGAATTACTAATCTTCTAACCTCTACAGGGGACTCTAGAAATCTTTTCTAGGTCTCTAGTCTAATCCGTCTAGACAGTATTACGCAAAATAAAGTCTTATAAGTCGACTTAATTGACAACAATGGAAACATCATATCACTTCTGGAAATTTAATCTGTCTGTCCCCTTGTAATGTTGAAGAGGGATGACCATGTTCTATTTCAGGTCCCAAAGGTATTAAAGGCCAGTACAGCTTCAATTTCTATTTTTAGATGTTTCTGCTGCCGAAGAAACACTCATTTCTGTGAGATTGGAGGTTTTATGGATAGAAATATGGGTGTTAGTGATTCTCAGACAGATTATTTTGGGGAATCATAAAAGATAAAAGATAAGAACCTTCTTCTTGCAAAATAAAGGAAATTCTGTTACTTTTTGGGTATTTTTAGTAATACATGAGTTTTCCAAATATTTTTTCAAGTATTTTCAAATAAAAATACTTTTGCGCATTTTATGAAATTATTATTATTTAAGTTTCCTAAATTCATAGCTAGTTAATATTTTCCTAAAAATAACTTACTTTCTGAGGATTAGCTTATCCCAATTCTTAACACTTATTTGTTTTAAATTATTATCAAAAACTGCTATTAAATGTGGTATTATCGTTACAGTCTGTCTACATTGAATTGATTAAAGTAGTTTGACTAAGTTATTTTTTGAAAACAATTTTTAAAAAATGACAGTATTACGAGATTTGAGAACGATCACCTTTGAAATAGTATCCATAGTGGTATTACTCTGGACATGAAGGAATTTGTGACCACGATAGATTTATACTTGCGCCAGCCACCACACACACACACGAAGGTTTTCTGCTGATGGGCTTCGAAATCGCATTCTAACAGACTGGAGTCCAACTCCCTACCAACGAAGTTATCCCGGGCTTCACAATGTGTAATTCGATCTACCCTTGAAATTCTCCCAAATTGAGTCACCTCAAATTTTAAGACATCATATCTTTGTCATATAACTATGAAATATTTTTTGTTATATATATATATATATATATATATATATATATATTTGGAATGAGTGCAAATGGAAGACATTATGAAAAGAAATTTTTCATTCATTTTTATGAAAGTGGTGCTCTTATTTTCAGAAATATAATACCACATCTTGAATACATACCTCATCTAAAAGGATTTTGCAATTGGAGTTGTATTTATGCAGCCTACGATTGTGAATATAAAGTTTCAAGAAAGATAAGGCGTTGCACTGAGTGATATGCATTAGGGAAAATATGTCAAAAGAGGTAATACGAAGATATTCCGTTGTACATATTTTTGGTTTACATTTCTGGGAAGTTAATGATGGTAATTAGAAATCGAACTGAAAACATCAAGGAAGGTGTAAGTGCTGTTTGAAGAAAAACAAGAATTGGAACATCCGAGTGTGTTCTTCAAAAGAGGTGTTTCAAAACCATCTCAAGATACCATTAAAAAGAACCAAATTCTTACTAGCGGTGTTATTTGATATTTAAGATACTAATAACGACTTGCAAGAAGCTGAGTTTGATAAACATATCTGCTTTTAAGCTTGGAAAATATATATTTACTTTGTTTATCCTTACCTTGAAAGTGTCAAAGTTCATTTGACGTTCTTCCATGAAGCATTGATTAAGAAAATTTGGTTTATCAACATTATTTACTAATTAAGGTGCAGAAAATTTGGAATAATAACATACTTATTTTATTTGTTTTAATCCATTATGGTAAATTTAGTTATATAATAATGATTGTACGCCTCAATTGCATTCGTTGATCAGTGAAACAAAATTATGTCTACAAGGAAGTAAAATTAATTTTTATTTGAAATGATTTTGGTATTTTACATCTATTGCTGAGCCCTACTAGTTTCTTGAGCAAGAATAATAACTTGGTTTTTCGCAATTTTCCTAGTGAGAGAAGTCCTGGGATTTTTTATTAAATTCGTTTGCATGACCGCAATCATAAATGGTTTTAGAGCAGGATTTAATTTTATTTAAATTTCAATTTTCTGCAACTGTTTTCGATTATATATCTTTTTGAAAAAGGTCTAAATTACTTGGCTAATTTCCCTTCTGCTTTGCTAACTAAAAATTACCTATTTGAATCTGATGAACACATACTGAAATATCTACAAAATTATTCCAGAATATCACGCGGATTTCTCAATAGATAAATTAGGTAGATTAGGTAGCTACCTAAGGCCTCTAGGAAAAAGGGTTGGAATGGCAATGGGTCATTTAAAAAATTTTATTTTCTTATTTCCTAAATAAATATGTCTGTAGAAGAATAAAAAATATAAATAATTATGAAATGTTGGAACAATTTTAATACTTTGTCTAATATAATTGGACAGGCTCTCACATACTTTATTATTATCACTTTGTTATTAAAATATTTATATACACTATCAAGTTTTCCATGTTATATAAAAGCAGGAATGCTGAACAGTTTCATAATATATAATTAAAAATTAACATGTTTTATAAAATTAATAAAAGGACATAGAAATTAGTAGCACAACCTCGTAATATATGCCGCTTAGGGACATAACTTAAATTCCCTACTTAATGCTTGCGTAGTCATATTTATGAGAGATTACACAAATTTGATACAAGCTTGCTCATATGGTGTGAGCCAGCTCGTGAATGTGAATATGATGAATTGTAACTAAATCTCTTGTTCATAACTTGAATAACTTTTACATATATTTTCTTACATAACAAGTATTGTGAACAGTACTATATCAGTATCACTGTTCACGATTCGACTCATGACGTGGCAGAAATTAAAACAGTGCATAAAATAATTAAAACATATTTAATTTCGGTATAATCTAGGTTTAAACAGTTTACTTGCAAATTTTTACTTTCTCGAGTATGCACTATAGAAAATTTATAATAATCGTTAAAAAAAAACGTAATTTTGTAGAATTTCGAGGCTTTAGATCTCTCCAATTTCGACAAATACATTTTTTGAAAATATATGCATGTTTCTGTCAAAGATAACTCATCAACAAATTTATGGCATAAACATATTTTCTTTGTTAAATCAATTTTTAAAGAAAGGATTTAAGGATAATTCTAAACGAATATTAAACGAATTGCGAAAGATATAAAAAATAGTTTCCTTCCTTAATAATTCTCAATGAATGCCAAGCTTTCCAATTCTAAAAAAACCAACGGGTGACCGAGCTCCGCTCGGAGAAAACAGGTATCGAAGCTAACTCGAAGATTTAAATTTTCAATTGTGATTTATCAAAACAATACATGCCATAAGAAAATTTGTGAAACCATTGGTGAAAAGATAACCGGTTAAAGTGCACCATTGTAAACTATTCTAAACAAAGTTAGAGTCTGGAAAGGGAACTATTCTATACAAAGGTAAAGTAAAAGTAAAGATTGAAGCGTGTTGAAGTTCAATATTTTTGACAAATTTATTTAGAAAAACCAAACATATATACATACATAAGAAACATATTATAAACCTATAACAGCATAAACATAAAACTTTATTAGTTCGCCATATTGGCTATACATGGCAGCACGTTACCACTTGAAAATTTAAGTAGCCATTATGGCGAACTAATAAAGTTTGAAAATATCCTATCTGTAACTCCAAACTGCTCGACCGTAGCGCTTCAAAACCGGCGCCAATCGACTCCTCGTGGCCAAAAACCCCAGCCCCCAAGTTTACCGGAGTTTATTAATTCTGGGGTGATTTTCGACTTGGTAACCATTCCTCGTATTATAGTATTAGATACATAAATCTATTATATAAAAATGGATTTGTGTTTGTCCGTACTTTATATGTACTTTATATTTATGCAATTTATCAACTCAATTGCTTAAGACATCCTCTTGAAGAAAAGATTTGACGTTATTTTTAATCGCTTTCCCTCTTTACTAAAGAATTTAACTATTACATAGAAGACCGTACTACAATACCGGTGCTTCAATATAGATGAACAGTTCAGGATTTTTTCACAAAAATATACATGGTATATTGAAACTGATTTTACTGTGTTATAAACATACAGTATTTTACAGATTTTTTTTACAAACATTTAAACATAGTTATCGTAACTAATTTTGTTCTGTTATATAGATGCAGTGTTCCACAGGATACACCAAGTGAAATCTCTACTGAATTAACAGGTTAATTTTTATACTAGTACTTAACTTGTAAGTTAAATATTCCCTCGAAAACATGCTATGAATGTTCACAAGTTCTGCGTAGAAATGACGCCGATAAAAAAAGGGCAATTTTTAATATAATAGTTGAATTTTAGAGTATATTGTTCTTATATATATATATTTGTATACTGGAAAAATAAGTATGATTTAAAAAGTACAAAGTAATATATTATTACAAGAATAATATTTGTAATATATTTTTGAATGTAACATGTAATTTGAGAAGAAAATATACATTCCAAAGCAATTACTTTTTACAATAATCATATTTTTAAAAAAATCTAAAGCATATTTGTATATCAAGAAAAATCTTTGCAGTATATCTTGGCTAATTTTCACTCTAGTACTTAATTTAAAAAATTAATTTGAATGTAAAGTAAATGTGATTTCATAGAACGCACCTCCTTTGTTAAGATCCAAATTTTCACCTCCAGATTTAAGGATTAGATACAGAATAATTACAGTTAAAGTTATGATCTCATAATCATTCTTATAAAAACGCTTCAAGAATAGAGCTTCATCTTTCATTGGCAGAGTCATGAGGAAGCTTTCAGGTAAAGAGCTGCTGATCTACATTATTATGGCAGCTATGACTGCGGTGCACATGCCATGTACAATGATTTTCTTTCTTTTTTTTAACGGCATGTTAAAACCACACTAGGTATATTTTTGGATGGACCTCATAATTTTGATGCGCAATCAGATGTCGAAGACGACTCCTAAGCTGGCACCCCCTCTCCACACTAGTAGGAACACGTTTGGTCCTGACAAATTTAACAGGCACCACATGTCCACTCACACGATGGTTTCGGAAATCGGATGACGAACCTTAAACCCTCCGGTTTCAAAGCCGAGACTTAATCACCAGGCCACCACGGCCACCATATGTCAGGTATATATCCACAGACCATGAGAATCCTTACAGAGTCATCTATTGGCCCATTTATGTAACTTTTTTTCCATCTCTAAGCACAATTCCATTACCTTGTGGGGTCGCGGTGGTCTGCGGTAAGGTCTCGGCTTCGGAACCGGAGGGTTTCAGGTTCGGGACTCGATTCCACAGAAGAACAGTCTTGTGAGAGTGTGTCTTTGTCGTTAAATCTGTCAGATGAAACGTTCTCCAGCAGGTGTGGTGTGGAGAGGGGGTGCCAGTTCAGGTGTCGTCCTCGTCATTTAACCACGGTTTAAACTTACGATATCCGTCCCAAAATAGCCCTAGTGTTGCTTTACAACCAGACGTTACTGTAACTAAACCAAACTAACCTTTACCTCATGATTATTCTGCTAAAATATGAAGTGTTTCTGACAGGTAGTTTTAAATTTATTGATTTTTGGAATCTTAACCTTGATCATAATCATGTTGTATAATGAAAATAACATAACAATATACAAATTTTAAACGAAAGTATTTCATAAGGCGTGAAATCACTTACTCAAATATTAAACAATTACCTCTATTTTTTTAAGTCCATACAGCAAGACGTGGTAAATAAAAATAAACATTAAATGTGACAGTTATTGTTTAGAAACAAATAAATCTTTAATCATATACAACTAGCTATTACCAAATTTTATGTTTCTAATTGAAAAAATTCACACGGCATTATTTTCTATAAAGATTAACTATCTATAGTGATCAGTTTTTTTTTTATCTATAGACATTTTCTATTAAGCTCATAATGCAAATGAATTTTTTATTTTTGCAATAGTATAATAAAAAAAAGAATTGAAATAATACACGTTTTTTAAATAAATTGTGAACAGGAGCATTTAGATAATTAACTATTAAAGACGAGTTAATTCATGTATTTTTAATTCTATGTTTAAAAATTAAATTATTTTTTAAACTGTCTTAATTATCTCTGATAAACATTCTTAATAATTTAATAGGAGCTTCTCAATGTATGAGCCTCCGTTTTGTATGACATTCATTATGCACGTAAATTTCCAGTCTTTTTTATAGACTAATTCTATTATAACAGAAAAAAACATGAACATTTTATACCATGAGTTTATAAATAAGATAACAATTATGTTTTTAAGTATATATATTTTTTTGTTTGAATAAGCTGTATTCCCCGGTGGTTGTTTTATTTCGAAAATAAGTGTTAAGGAAATCTCATTAGAGTTTTGAAAATTTTGAGTGCTTTAACTCATTGTGCGTTTATAAAAGAATGCATTGTTTGTTTGTTTTTAAATCACTTTACAAATATTGCTTTCAAAATTGCTGCAATCCATGTTAAATCTTTGAAAACAACAGAAAAAATAATTTCACCTATTGAGATATATATTAGTGATTAATATTATAGAGTTTAGTCTAGACGAAATTTTAATGTTAGAAATCTTTTAACTTCCACAAATTATTCATTCTTCAATAAAGACTTTCCAAGAATGTTAATTACTGACGTCTATTGATAAACTTTTCAAAGGTTTCCTTTTGTAATCTGTTCGATTCTTATAAATTTTAGCATTTCAGCATTTGCAGTTTTAGTTTAGGTTAAAGGGTAAGTGCTTTTTTCTGTAAGAATTATTCAGAACAAAGCTTTCTGTGGAATGGAAATTAAGGTTTCTTATGAAATAAAACAGAAATACATTCACAGTCCAATTAAATTTTCGTAAACGGTTGAAGAAATAATTTTCGTCTATTGAGATATCGGTGATTAATATTATGTAGTTAAGACTAGACGGAATTTTAATGTTAATTTTAGAAACCTTTTAACTGCCACAAATTATGCACTCTTCAGTGAAGAATCTTCAAGAATGTAAATTAATGATGTCTATTGATAAACTTCCCTTCCTTTCCTATTGATAAGTTTCCTTTGTACTCCGACGATTCTTACGAATATACAGCAATTACAGTTTTAATTTAGTTGAAAGCAGAGGTGAATTTCTTATAAGATTTATTCAGAGCAAAACTTTCCATGGAATGGTAATTGTTTATTATCAAATAAAACAGAAAGTTGGGTGGAATCCAAACTAAATCTCCGCCATCGGCTGAAGAAATTTTTTATCTAATGATATGATCGTGAATAACATTACAGAGTTAAGTCTAGCCGAAATTTTAACGTTGGTTTTAGAAATCTTTTTACTATCACAAATGTTCACACTTCAATATAGAATCTTTAAGATTGTTAATTAATTATGTATGTTGATAAACTTCCCAAAATTGCCTTTGTACTCCAACAATTCTTACGAATATACAGCAATTATAGTTTTAATCGTGTTAAAAGGGAAATGTGAATTTTTTATGACTTATTCAGAGCAAAACATTCTGTAGAAAAGAAATTAATATTTCTTATGAAATAAAACAAAAAAGTTGTTAATGCTGGAAACAATTAAATAAAAATATTTTCCATAATGGCTCTTTAACTTTCCAACCAATCAATCTGATACCAACAGCCTATATATGGGCCAAAACCAAATTAGATAACCAATAAGTTTCAGATAGATTGTCAGTCTGTACTTTCACCAACAAAAAGACGTGATATTCCAAAATCGAAATAGGTCATATGTATATGAAATTTGGTTTGAGGTTTTCTGACTACGGTTATAGCTCTATAATGAATTCTGGTATTTTATGACTAGAGAAAAGTTTGAATAATTAGGAGGAAGTTATTACTTTTGTGCTGAACGCCTCTCAAGTTTATATCACCAAAGATCGCACTCTGATTGACTCGTTTGTAATTGTTGCACACATATCTTTATTGGAATGAAAATTGGAGACTATCAAAAAGGAATAATCTTCTTTTCTACTTCTCCAGTGGAAAGCTCCAATACATTTTGATATTTTTCAGATATTTTAAATGCATTTCCTATTGGTCTATTGAAAGAAAGCATGGCCAACTTTTCAATATTCCATGCAAGTTGTTAAAATTTCAAATCAGTGACATAGATGTTAAATTATAGAAATTATATGCTCTGATATGTTAAAAATGTTTTGAATCGAATTGACATTAGTCCTTCGGACAAGAATATAATTCTTTTCAATCTTCCATGCAAATACTTTTGAGCAACCCCAACAAGATGTTTTTAAGAGTTGATAAACTCTATGCGCTGATATGCTACAAATATTTTGAATCTCCTTATTTACATTTCTCTATAAGATGATAATATCCTTCTTTCCAATCTCCTTCTTTGGTAATTAGATGAAACTTCATCAAGACGGTGGAAGAAATAAGAAACAGTATGCTCTGATATGTTGATGATTGAATCTATTTGACATTTTCCATTGGGTGAGAATACCATTCTTTTCGATCTTTCTTGCAGGTACTTATAAGAGGTTCCAACAAGATGTTGGAAGAGTTGATAAATTTTACCCTTTGATATGCTAAAAATATTTTGAATCTCCTTATTGACATGTGTCTATAAAATTAGAATACCTTTCTTTCCAATCTCCCTCGTTGGTAATTAGGTGAAGCTCCATCGTAGGAAGAAAGAGAAAGCTCAAGACGTACGAAGAAATGAGAAACTGTATGAGTTGACATGTTACGGATGATTTCAATCGTTTTTTAAACCAGTCCATTGGAAGAGAATATCATTCTTTTTAATCTCCCTTGTTGATATTTATGAGAGATTTCAGCAAATTGTTAGCGTAGTTGATTAATTGTTTGCCCTGATATGCTATAATTTTTTAATATATTTTTGATGTGACGTCATTATCTTTTTAGCAAGTTCAATATTGTTACGATTATATGCAGTCCAATCGTTACCCACAGATTAATTTCTATTGCATTAGGCAGAAACATATTTCCAGGAAGTATTTTTACATGATTGTAATGTGAAGGTATGAAGATGTAATGTCTATGTTATAGTGAAAAGTGGGGATCTGAAAGTAAAGACCCATGAGCACTTTAGAGCAGAAATCTGACTTCTAGATCACATGAAGATGACACTCACACACTTGCTTTCATAACCTCTTTTTACAAGGGGGCTCGTTCACATGTCTTACAAGCGCAGCACAGGAACAACAACCCTCTCGAACCAAGACTCGAACCCTGGACTCCCATATCAAGGTTAATAAATGCTACCGCTAGGAGAGGGCGATGAGATATTAAAAAGGTATCAAATATAGTTGTGAACTAGTAGTTAATTTCTAAGCCATTAGGTGTAGACACATGTTCCCAAGTAGATGTTTGTTATACATATTGAATGTATTATATTTACACACCGAATTACTCCAAAGACCAAACAGATTGTTTGCCCGAGAACTCGAAAGTTCATTTTGATGGAAGAAAGATATGGTGACTTGATAGAGTTTAGCTTATTTCAATTTCAAATATAATCTGCAATTATCATTCCGGAAATATAATCCATATTATTAATCGATCTTAATGAATTCTACATAACAGCACTACAAAGACAACTGAAATATAAACAACTTCAGTATACTTCAAAAATTACAAAAACATTGATTTGGTTCTAGTATAAATTTCTACACAGACGAAAAACAATTAAATTTCAAAAGATTGACTAAAGACAGCCTCAGAGAGATATCAATGATTTTTAGATAGTCAAACCGTCAACATTCCAAATTACTCCATGTCAGTTATTGTTAAACAAGACTGAATCTAAAAAGTAATCTAAATCACAAACAATCGATTGTTTAAAATGTCAACAAAATAAGAATTTAATTGATAATTAAACTTTTATGAAATAAGCTTCAATTAGATAAACTTTAGAAGAAGACTATATAATCCCAGCTTATTTTATCCCATAAATAATATAAGTATATGAAGAAAAGAAACGTAGATAAAAAATTAGCCAATTTATAGGCAGTGTACGTGTTTGGCCTGCGTATGAGCATTTTTAATTACTTTTAAAGTAACCTGATCCTTTACGACGAAGATGTGTTTATTTTTTTCCTTGAATTTAATTACTTCATTTTGTATAAAACCTAAAAGGCCTCATATTTTAAGGCTTTTGCGACGTATGTAGATTAAATCAAACTTTTGTGAAATTTTCAACAGATTGCAAGAAAGTTTGTTTTGTATTTTTGAAAGACTAGAAAGACAGCAAATTTACGAATAAATACAAATATGATAACAATTATTATTATTTTGATTTTTAGTCCCAAAGAAATCTGATGCGTTATTATTGGTGATAGATTCAATTTTATATCCAAAAATGTCAATTTATAGGTAATATATTTATTTTTTCATGCTACTAAAGAGCAATAAAGATTTAAGAAAAAGAAGATTTAAACAGAATGCATCCATAGATAAAATTATGCAAAAAATTCATTGAGATGTAAAGAGTTGAAATTTTTATGTTAAGAATTTAAAAGTTAAAGAATTTTAATTTAAATAACTATAATCATATCTTGCTTATAATTTAACAGTTCCGCGAAAATTATATTATGTGTAGTAGCCGGAAATGTGATAATTGATTTAATTGTTTGCGACCAACTGATTCATTAGGATTCATGCTGTCAAAAATTTTCAATTCAATATTTTGTGTAAGTTATTCAATATCTAAATTTTTCTGCCAGATATTTTCCAGCTTAAATTAATAAAATATAGGTATTTTTAAAAAAATATAAAAATTAAAAATTTGATTAAGAGTACTTTGAACAAATTTATTTGAGAATAAAATTTTGAATCGTAACCTTTAGCTATCGATTGAAGCTTAAGTCATTAAATTTCAATACAAAAACATTTTCATTGAAACCGTAAATGATTTTGAAAATATGAGCACATGAAAATCTTTCAGCATTGAAGTTTTACGTTGTCATGAGAGAGTTTTTTAGAGCAATATCTCAAAGATGAACTGGTGATTCATCAGAAAACAGTTTTTAGTTTTTCTTTCAAAAATATTCAAATGATGTAAATATTTTACTTTGTCTCAGTTAATAAATGTTCTAAAAATTAAAGTCTAAAAATCGATCTCTAAATTAAGAATTTTATGCACTATTTTTTTTAATTTTTAATGCTTCATATTTAATGAAATGTTCTTGACATCCCAACTTTTAAATGAAAAAAATTACTATTTTTGACAAATATAATGTGTTATAAAGTTTTTAATATCGTTTCTTTAAAATAAACAGCTGCACAATTTTAGGCAAATCAGCCTTGGGTCTTGTAGCTGTCATCAAATGTCGGGTTACTGAATAGCATATCTGTTCTAATAAAAATATGAATGAAACTGTCAAAAATCTGATTACTGACAAGATAATAATATTCAATTTTTCATAAATCAATTTGTTTTAACCTGAAAAGAGTAAACACTTTTTTTTATTGAAAATGTTAGTGTCTCAAGATTATTTTACTAATTATGACTCATAATTCAGAGTGCCTTAAAAATTAAATTATTTATTCAATAAAAAATTTATTGACTCAAACTGCATAAAGTCGCAATAAAATTTTATAGTAGTAAATAACATAATAGTGTACACCATTAATAATAATACATAAAAGTGCAAAATCTTTGGACCAGCTTTATTAACATAGGTATGCCTAAAACTGATTTATTTTAAAAATTAGATGTACCTTATATGCCATATTTACTTTTATTTTAAATAATATAGGATGATTGCATTACTGATATAGTTATTTTTAAAGTTCACAAAAACATTTCTCTTGCTATAATCTTTCTAGAAAATATATTTCATTTCTTATAGACATATACTTTTGACAATACTTTTCTGAGAATATCTCTTTTAATTTGAGGTTTTATTAAAGTGAGGGCATTAAGTTCACCTAAGCTGAATTCTCCTAGGCATAATGCGCTCCTTAATTTGATTTCTATTTTTGGTAAAATCTTTCAAATTAAATGTATTTCAAAGTACCTTTCTTAAATAAATTATTTTAATTCATTGAAACCTTTTTGTTTCTGGCTATTATAATTTAAAATAAATTTTATAACTTCTTAAAAACCATTAAAAACCCCTTCAATTTTGTTTGCAAATCAATACGAATCTAATTATTAAAAATAAATCAAACAATAGCTAATTTTGTCACAAAGCGTTTGAATCTTAAGTCAGAAATTATTTAAAGAAATAAATTAAAAAATAATGATTATATCTCAAACTATTTAATTGCCTAGCAACGGAATTTGTAAAGATTTCTGTATTTTAAAATCGTTTACATCTATTTTTTAATTTATAAATTAAAAGTCATAATAAAATTTATGCATAAATTACACGAAAATGAATTCGAAACGGTCTAAAAAGTAAAAAATACAGTTTTGTGCTGATAGGAAAAACAATTCTTAAATATTTATTTCGTACATTTTATTTATTATTTTTGAATAGTTAATAGTATTCTGTAGAAAAGTCTTGTTTTAATAAAATTAAATTACAAGTTTCGGTTGAATTCGGTCCAGGATTTTAGGATGAATTGTTGGTTATTTATTTGCTTAGAGATGGAACATACACAAGTGCAAAGATTTTTTTAGGCATATACAAAGCCTTCGTATTTAAATATTTTATAATTAAAACGCTTACATAGACCCAGCTTACCGACCATCAAGTCTATTTAATGAATTTTATTAGTCTAGATTCATTTCTGGGTTAACTTTGTCATAAACAGGTTTATTTGCCACTTTCCAAAAAAGCAATCGTAAAATAGAGATTTATCAAAATCTCGAGTTTAAAAGCTTAAATTTCTTGAATATTACTATATTCTAAACTATGTATAATAACAAATAACATTTAGATATAATTATTGTCAACTTTTCCGAATTCGGACATCAGTTGAATTTTCTATTAGAGATGAAAAAAAAGGCTATTTTCTGTAATATATTCATTGGATATCATCCAACAAAATATAGCTTCATATGAACGTACAAATAAATTTAACTGTCCAAAGATATAATTTCTATAAAGTTTTTGATGTACATTATTTTTTTACAAAATTTTATAAATACATATATAGATGCAGATGATTTTAAAAAATTAAAGACATTTATTTTCTTCCAAACAATGGCAAAATTTTCTATATTTATTTATTTATGTTTGGATTTTTTTTCTGTCAGTTAAAAAATATCTAAAAATTATTTATTTAAACGGAAATTAAAGGCGGTGAAAGAAATTCACACTTTACAATATTTTATATAAAATAATATTTTGGGAAAAAAACACTTATTCAATAAATATTAGTTTACAGAACGAATCAGGGCGTCATCGAAATTTAATAAGAAATGAATTATTTTCTACAACGAATAAATAAAAATCTGTTCAATTACACTAAATCATAGGTAAAATTCTAATGATGTTTTTCTACCAATTAATTTAACCGTAAAATTCTCATTAATGAAAAAAATATATCGTTCCGAGAAATGTTTTTCTTTCAGATAATGCAATTATAAATACGAATATATTTTTTCTGATTTTATAAAAAGTATATTCAGCTTTTTTTCGGCCTTCAAGAAATGTTTCCACGCTGTTTCCACTCATAAACTGTCTTCAAAAAATACTGTCAACTTTTCAAAGTCCCAAATTAATTAAAATCCAATTAATAAAACAGTTTCTAAGTGTTAAGAATATATTTCCTATAACTTTCTTATTTTTTTTATCTAGATAAATCAGCTTTCATTTTTTAATTAAAACATTTCATTGACATAATTTTTCTTTAATTTTTTTTTCTATTTTTAATATTATAAAACAGTTTCTTGCATAAAAAAGTTGATTATTATACTGAACATCCGATAATTTTGTTTCTTTATAAAGAAATATATATTTGTTATTTCAATTATTATACTATGAATGTTTCTTAGGAGGGAATTTAGGTTTCATAATTACTGTGCTTGTCTGTACATGCTATATCTTTCTTTTGCAATTTAATTTATCTTGTTTTAATTTATTTTTTACTTTAATGCTTTATTTTGTAAATATGTTAGGCAATCTTTGAATTTTAATTGTAATTAATTTAATTAGAAATTAGAGCTTTTATCGCATATGTGTTACTGATATTGAAGGCATGCCAAAAGTTCGCCATCTTGTATAGTTACAAAAAATAATAACAAACGCCATCAGGTTGCCAATAAAAAATGAATAAGTTCACGTTTGCGATAAACTCGCAGCAAAATTACATTAAATTGAATCAATTATGTGATAATTGATAAGAGATTTTAATTTATACACAACTGCTATTTTATTTTTTCTTATATATCCGGAATTATAATAATTTTTGTTTCTAGTTTTTATGCATCTTAACTTAAATGAAAATTGTTTTTTTCAGCTGATAATATCGATTGCTAGGGAAAATTCAATAGGGAATCAGTCGTTTAATTAAGTATCTCTAACATGTTAATGCTAGTTCTGGAGTTTAAGTAGAATTAAGTAAGTTTTGGAATTTAATTATTTTGATTCGAATTAAAATAATGATATTATTTGTTAACTAATTAACATTTAACATAAATTTTGGATAGAAAATCTATTGTTATTTTTGTCAAATTATGTTATTATCTTTGATGGTCTTAAATTTTGTTATTACACCTGATATGCGAATAATATTTGTCTCAAAATACTTAAAATAAAATTCTAAATAATACCATTTGCATTAATTCTAATTTTTATTAAATCCTTTCTAAATAACAATTGTGAAACTGGGATTATTAATATATTAAGCATTGTTTGATATACAAATATTAAAATCATAATTCTGAGTGAAAAAGGCTAGTCATCAAAGAAGTATAGCTAAAGTGCAAACGTGAGAAGTATTTTTTTAAACATATATATAAATTTAAGCCCATATTTTAAATATAAAACGTATATTTTCAAAAAGACAGCCTTACTTATTGCAACATTATCTATCTAATAAAACTACTGCTATGCAAAATATATATTTTTTAATATAAAGCCACAAGTAATTTCATGCTATTCTATATTAAAATTTCCACTTTTAAATATATATTTGCTTCAAGAACACTGCATTTTTACTTGAAGACAGAAATTATTTTTGATTGCCTGATGTTTTCGCAAAGTTCGAATACGGATATTGCATTCCGCTTATCTTTTTTCAAAACAAAAATTGTCGAGACGTCTGCGATTTTTAAAAGTCCACTTTTCGAAAGTTTATCACTACTAATAGTAATATTCAATCTATGTATAGGCTGTCCCAAATTAAAGTTACCTTATCCAGACATACATACCGTCGTAACTATTCATTCAAAAATTCTGAAATATCAGCTACGCCTTAACCCCTTAACTGTTGAAGAAAATGGTCATAAAAGTGAACATTTTTTTATTCAAGAAAATTATACTAAACTGAGTATTTGTACAATACTTGCATTTAATTTTTATTTTTTAGTTAATTCTTAGATCGAAATTTTTTTTAAAAAATCCGAAAAGCCAACTTTCAGGGTTATTTTGACTGAATGTTAGCTTTCCAACAAAGAGGGAAAATAAAAAATACATGTTTTAAGCATTCAAACATAATTTTATTTCATTTACTCACAATGTAAATAAAAACTAGTAATTTTTCTTGTGTGATACATTTTAAAGCATGAGATGCATAGGCCAGCATCGCAACTAGGCAATGGTACCGAGTTTTCTTTCTGTTGTCATCTAGTTTAAAATAAATTAACTATCTTTAAAAGCATACCAAATAGTCTAGGGCAGTCACCTGGCATATATTTTGGAAAAAAAACATGATTCTGGGCATAAGAAATGGATTGTTTTAATATTTTTGACGCATTACTTTTGAATACGAAAGCCTGGAAATATCACGGACGTGAGAAATAGAGGTAGAAATTTCACCCCGTCATTTTCACGGGAGCGAGAAGGAAGGGGTTAAATGAAGAGATGGAAAAGACATTTTGCTAAAAAAAAAATTAGCTCCAAATGTCACCACTAGAGAGTGTATTATCAACTGTTTTATTATAAGAATTACACATTAGCTTATAATTAATCCAAGTCATGTTCGATATGATGGTCACCATTGTCAACTATTCTCTGAAATCTGAAGTGGCATGTTTAACAGTAGAACATAGTGTCTGAGTTGAAATATTGAACATTTGGTGCCAAATACTGGCTTTAAGATCAGTCAACGTTCTCGGATTATCACGGCCAACCAAATCTTTCAAATATCCCCCGAGTCAGAAATCGCATGTATTAAGGTCTGGGGATAGGGCAGGCCAAGCATTATAGAAGTGGCGGCTTGTTACTCTTTCTTCTGTAAAATGTGTTTTCAGAATATTTTTACACAATTTGCAGTGTGTGGAGTCACACCATCCTGCATAAAAAGCGTTTGTTCACGACATTGGCGTGATTGTAGAGCCGGAACAAGTGCATTCTCCAACATCGATTAATATAGCTCTTTCGTAAGAGTGCATGTCACTGCACCTGATGGAGTTCGTTACTTGAAGAAGTATGGCTCCAGAATAAAAGAAGCATTAAATCCATACCATACCGTTACTTTTGGTGAAGGTAACGGAACATCTAAAGTACAGAGGGGATGTTCTGTAGCCCGAATTCGGCAGTTATGCGTATTCACCGATCCATCTAAATGGAAATGAGCTTCATCGGACCACAAAATGTTCCAAGGCCAGCAGAATCGACCTCACACCGAACAAGAAATTGCAGTAAGAACGTTAAAATCCAGCTTTACTCGCTTTACGCCCTCTTCACCCTATAGTAGCGACATTTGGGACTAAATTTTTTTTAGAAAAATGTCTTTCCCATTCCTTTATTAAGCCATAACCAAAATTTCAGAATTTTCGGATCAATAGTTACGGCGGTATGTAGCTCTGAATAGGGTCACTTTAATTTGGGACACCCTGTATGTGTACTTACGTTTAGTACAGGTCAGATATTTGTATTATATATACCAAGTTTCGATATATATATATATATATTCTTTACTTTTTTATACGTATTATAGATAATGCCAGAAAACCTAAACTCAAGATTTTGATGAATTTTCAAGTTTTAAATCTCTTTGACTTTAAAAAACTCACTTTTAGAAAAAGCATGTCTCTCTGTCGAAGATAACGGTATGTGGTAGTAATTGAATAAGCTAGTGACCGCCACTAGACACTAGTGATCACTTTTGTCTAATGGTTATATTAACCCTTTCAGGGCCCATTTATTTCTCTGTTTAATTTCTTCTCATTTTTTTATGTTTTATCAATAATTAAACAATAGCATTTAAGGATATATATATTACTTTACTGAATTTTATGTTATCATTAAACTTTAAGGGTTGGAAGTATAATTTCCCAAAGAAACATTTGCAGTAAAAAAAATATTTGTCATGAAAAGATGAGAAGCATGCAATGCACAAGAGCAGGTCCTTTTCTTCCTCCCTTTCTTTTTCTTTTTTTTGCGTCTTTGTATTACCCATATGTGTATTTTGTAAGATCATGTAAGTGGAAAGTATTCTTCCTAAGGCCCATGAAAGGGTTAAGCGGCAAGAATACAAAACATCCCTATTTCTATTCCGACCCAATCTCTCATCCCACAGGAAAATCAAAAACACATTTATCAAGAATACAGTAATTTAATATTTGGATTTTGCTTGAAATGTGTAGATTTCTACAAAAATATGACTGTGTAGATTTCTAGAAAGATGTGTAGATTTCTAGAAAGATGTGTAGATTTCTAGAAAGATGTGTAGATTTCTACAAAAATATGACTGTGTAGATTTCTAGAAAGATATGTGGATTTCTAGAAAAATATGACTGATGAAATATTTGTCTTCCAGCTGTTGAAATATTATGTAACACGATAACAACAAAGCTAAGAGATTACTAAAACCAAATATGAAAGTCAATTCACAAAATGCCGTTCATCGAGTTGTCGTCTTTGACGAATAGCAATAACGGGCTTGGCTTATAGAAAACATACGCTAAAATAAAAAATGTTATTCTTTTTTGGTATAAAATTTCCAATCCTGGTATGACTGAGAATGCCATGATTACTTCTATTATTATTTACAATCTCTGGGACTTTTACTCCGTATAGTACAAAAAAAAAACAACAAATAAGCAATCTGAACTTTATTAAAGTCTTGCATTGACCTACAATAGTTACAAAATATTAACCTTTGGCGAAAATTTAGCATTTTCACTGAATCTATCATGTTATCCTTGGCAAGGTTTTGGCGATTAATAATGTAAGAAAATCGAATTTGATTTTTAATGCATTTTTCCTAATTATTAAACCCCTGAAACAAAAATCTGACACGAAATTACATTACAAATTGAAAAATCGAATACCGAATTTGATATATTTACGCCATTGCACTTATGAGCCATCTATTTTGAATTTTCTGTAATAGTAGGCTAACAAACAGTCACTTCTAGTTGGATTTGACTCAAAATTTTACATGTGTCTATGTTGTAGATGTTAATTCTGTGCTTTGAATTATATCTATCTTGCTCTCTTCGGTTTGTAATCATCATGCTAAATTATATTCGGACAGCTGGACAGATGGACTTCCTCAGAACGATATTTGCTGGAAATTTCATAGAAATCAATAAATTTGGCATAAATTGCTATCTTAATAGGTGTTTATATATTAGACATTAATTATGTGTATCAGATTTTATCTATCAAACGTTTTCCGTTTTGCAGTTGTCATGTTAAATTATATTCGTACAGACCTTTTCACAGCGATATTTGATGAATCTTCATAGAAATCTACAAATTTGGTATAAATTGCTGTGTTGATAGGTGTCTATATTTTAGATATTATTTTTGTGTATCAGATTTCAACTATCTTGATGGTTTCGGTTTGTAACTATTATGCTAAATTACATTCGGGCAGCTGGATAAAAAGATTTCCTCAGAGTAATATCTGCTGAAAATTTAATAGAAATCCGAAAATTTGGTATAAATTGCTTTATGCCAAATTTAAATAGATTAAAGTAATTTTGAGATATATTTGTCATTAAAAGATAAACAGACAATTTTTAAAAATATGCTTTTTAAAATCAGGAATGTCTGACACGTGAAGATTTGTCAAATTCTGTTTTCGAATTTTTTGACGACTTCTATATTTCCTTTATACTTGATATAAGAGAAAGTAAAAACAAAAAATAAAAAGAAAATTAAATATTATAAAAATATTCAAGAAATGGAGAAGGTTTCGTAATACGTTATGACATTGAATAGTAATTTAGATGAAATGCGAAATGGATGAATTATGAAACCCTTCCAGGAAAGGTAGAAAATTATCTGTTCTGCAAATTTCAAATAAAGCTCCTCAAAATTATTATGATTTTAAAAGAAAAATATCTTTAAAAAGGTTTCATATTAAAGATAAAGAAATATGAACAGGAAGATTAATGGGAACACAAAAAAGAACGGATGTATTTCGGAGAAATTTATTATCATATTTCAAGAACAGAAAATAGTAAGAGATTTTATATATTCATTACCGTCCCACTAATGTGATATTTAATTCTAATAATGGGTTCCTAGAAGTAGCTTTTGAAAGTACATGATGTAATTAAATTTGAGAATATTCAATTTTCCAAATCTATGGACTCACATTACTTGTATTTTCTCCATTTAATTATTCGAAATGGGAATATTTTGTAAAATTGCTCAAATATTTCCTAATGAGTTTCAAATAAATTTCCCTATACATTTGGGGAAACGATATTATTCTAAAATTTCACTAAAAATCAATAAAACTTATTAAAATTAAGATTTTACTTCAGATTCTAATATAAAATCGTATGATATGTATTAAATTAACTGTCACAGATTTTAATTTGATACGGGTAAAATCGTCGGCACAAATAAATTAAATAGCAAAAATTATAGTCTAAATAAATAAAAAAATAATTAATAAAATAAAAATATCTATAATTTTAGCGCAAAATGAATTAAAGAAACTCACATTGTTGTATTTTCTCAATTAAATTATTCGGACTAGGAATATTCTACAAAAATGCTCAAATATTTTTAAATTTATTTCGATGAAATGTTCAAAAAAATTTAGAAAAAAAATTAATATTATTTTAAATACTTTATTAAATGATTAATAAAACTCATAATAGTCAAGATTTTGTTCCAGGTTTTAAGAGGCAAAATCTTCTGCACAAATGATATGACAAACGATAAAAGCCTAAATAAATAAATAAAAATAACAAAATAAAATATCTACAAAGATTTTAAAAAACTTACTGGAACTAACTGTCGTATTTTCTTCAGTTAAATAATTCGGATTTGTAATATTCTGCATCAATGCTCAAATATTTTTTAAGGTTATTTAGAAGAAATGCTTCAAGAAATTTGAAGAAAAACAAAGGCATATTGTTTTAAATATTTCAGTGAAAGATTAATAAATCTCATTACAATCAAGATTTTATGTCAGATTTTAAGAAACAAAACTGTCTGTACAAAAGTAATTAACAAAAAAACCTTCAAAAGTAATCAAATAAAATTAACTACATGGTTAACAGAGAATAATTTAATGGAACTGAATTATTTGTACTTTCTAAATGAAATAAATTGAACTTTCCAAGTTCCAATCATTTAGCTCAGAAAGGTTTTTCACAATATGTCAAATATTTTAAAACATATTTAAAAGAAATGTTCTGACAAATTTAGAAAAAAAAATTTCATACTATTTCAAATGTTTTAGTAACGCATTACCAAAATTAATTACACTCGAGATTTTGTTTCTGATTTTAGGAAGCAAAATTTTCTGCTGAAAAGTAATTTAGAAAAATAAAAGTCAAAATAAACAAACAAATAAAAAATATCTGTAATGTTAGCAAACAATAACTGAAAGGAACTCACTTTGTTGTATTTTCTCAATTAAGTGATTCGGGCTAGGAATATTCAATAAAAGTGCTCAAATATCTTTAAATTTATTTAGAAGAAATTCTCCAACAAATTTAGAAATAAAATGCATATTATTTTGAATGTTTTATTAAATGATTTATAAAATTCATGACAGTCAAGATTTTGTTGTAAATTTTAAGAGACAAAATTGACTGCACAGAAATAATAGATTAAAATAATAACCTACATAAAAAACAAAAAGCAATTAATCAAATTAAATTATCTTCATGTTTCTCCAGAAATTATATAAAGAAGCTCATTCTGTTTGTATTTTTGCATTTAAATTATTCGTAATAGGATATACTGCACAAATGATAGAATATTACCGAAATATATTTAGAAGAAATGTTTGGAAAAATGCACTTTAATTTAAATATTTTATTGAATTATTGATATAAACCCTTACATTCAAAATATTGCTGCAGATTTTAAGAGGCTAAATCAATTGTACAGAAGTAATGGATAAAATTAATAACCTAAATAAGTAAGAAAAACTAATTAATAAATTAAAAAATCAACAAATTTAGCAAGAAAAAATATTAAAGAACTCCCTTTTCTTCCGTTTTTTCAATTAAATTATTTGAAGTGGGAATGTTCTACACAATGTTTAAATATTTCCGAATATATTTTGAAACGTTTCCATTCATTCAGAGAAAATGTATATTATTTAAAATGCTTTATTGAATGACTAATAGCTCATTACAATCAAGACTTTATTTAAGATTTTAATTTTCAATATCGTCTGCACAAAAATTAGGAATAAAAATAATTGCCTGAAGAAATAAAAAAAAACTAATTAATCAAATAAAATCATTTAAATATTTATAAAAAATAAATTACAGAAAACTTTTTGCTTTTATTTTCACAATTGAATTACTCGAAGTGGGAATATTCTGTACAATGCTCAAATATTTCCGAATATATTTAAAAATTTTCCCTTACATTTAGGGAAAATGATAATTATTTTAATGTTTTATTTAATGATTAATAATAACTCATTTGCAATCAAGATTTTATTTAAGATTTTTAGGTTCAAAATGGCCAGCACAAAAATTAGGAATAGAAATAAAAGCCTAAATAAATAAAAAAAAAAGATTAATGAAATAAAATTATATAAAGGAAAATAACTATCTTTCCCACTAAAAAGGATTCTAAAAGGTGTTCTACTTTCCAAATAAGTTAAAATTTGAATTGCAAATAATTCTAAAGATGAGATTAAAATTTAATCAATAAAAAATTAGTACAATAATCCTCAAATGGGAGAACTGTAATACTCATAAAAGCATCAAATAAACTTCATAATTAATTAATAATCGAAAAATTAGAAAATATATAAAAAAAATTATTTTAGTTCTTCATATTAACGCACAGAGAAAAGTAAGTCTGTTTTGGGTAGCTCAAAGACTGGTCTATCCAATAAACTGATTTGTCAAAGCCAGTTTAGCAAAAATTGACCTTTCCAAAAAGTTGGAATATCTGAAACAAAATTCCAATGCATGACTTGTAGTATATTGGTAGAGTTCTGGATTGTCTCTGACGTGCACCAGTCGAAGAAGTGTTTAAATGCTGTTATCTAAGCTAGGACCTCGCCATATAGAAAGTAATTTCCCCATCAGAGGCCAAAAGATATATCCCCCTTGCCACTTCTCGGTCGACACTTACCCTTCCTCATATCAATTAATGTATTGGAGCCTCTGTGAGACGGTGAATGAGTAGTAGTCAGCTTACAACCTTATCATACGAAATAATCTCTTGTACTTGATTTCTATCGGTGTTCAA
This sequence comes from Argiope trifasciata, assembly GCA_026543055.1. Lineage (NCBI taxonomy): Eukaryota > Metazoa > Arthropoda > Arachnida > Araneae > Araneidae > Argiope > Argiope trifasciata. The sequence continues at coordinate 236,036 of JAPMOQ010004502.1, read as the reverse complement.
TCCGTGGGGGAAAAGCAACCACTACAACAGATCTTAATCAACCGTTCGAAAATGATTCAGAACTAATTTTGTTGCCACAAAATACTAAATTGACAGATGGTCAATTTTTTGTTGGAGATTTCATAGGTGTCTCCATTATAGATGTTTTTTTTTCATTTATGTAGTTATAGTATAAAGGTATATTCATATATATTTAATGGAGTTTTTGAAGCTGATTAAACTTTATTTCTGTAATATATTAAACCATATTTGACTAAACATATTAAAAATTATTGAAATATTAATTTAGATAATTTAATGAATCAAAGATAACTTTTCCTTGCAATCATTTTTTAAAATATCATGTTTGATAAATGTTTCCAATAAATCGTAGTTTTATATGTTTCTTTTGTCGTGTGAATCAACTTAATTTTTAAATTTGACGTGATGCCAGAAGTTGATAAAATAAAACTTTTTTGAAGCACACTGAACCTGCTTTTGCAGGTTTGAATTTAGTTTGATTTTATATTTTATTGACTGTTAATATGCTAAATGTATTTTTCAAAAATTCATTGAAAATAAACTAAAAATTTATGTGTTTAAATATTATACTTCATTGAACTGATAATTTGTTGAATTTTATGATGATGCTAAGTTCATAATCCTGCTGTAATAGATTTGAAAATCATCTTGAAAAAAATGAAATATTTCACTTATTACTTAATTTATTAATATTTTCATTAAAGTGTTAAAACAAATCACTCTAGTTTGCTCACTTTGATCTCAAAAGTAAGCACGTGCTATGGTTGGTACTTCTAGCTCAAATGGTCTAACCTGTAGAACGTTTGAACATCTCTTTTATTCGAACATCTGTATATATTATTATCGAATCATGATATTGCTACAAATTGGCAATATTGCGTCCTAGAAAGGTTTCTTCAATCATTCAAATGACCGTTTTACTATCAGCTTTGTTGGATTCTATTGAGATGCCGAATCAGGGTTGTCAGTTGGCGACAACTTTGGAAACAAAATATATAATGCTGGAAACTTCGAGAGACTTAGTGGTTGGCCCAATAGGAACTTATATAGACCTGATGGTCCCAGAAACTTTTCTGTCCTTCACTGGGAATTATGAGTGGTCAGCAGTTTCAAGCTGAAATCAATCGCGGAAACAGTCTATAACGAATAATTGGATATATCCAGAGAAAAACAAATGTTGTGTGGGACTCAAGCGATTGCTAAATTGAGCTGTATGCTGATTCCTGGTGTTTATTTTGGAAGCATCGGTATCGAATCGTGTGTAAAGTAAATGGTTCTATGGAGTGAGTCGCCGTTGGAGGCAGCTAGAGAGTTTTCTTTCGCTACAGCACATCCCCGAACATGGAGCTAGGATTCCCTGTAAGTTTAAAGGATATACTTGGAAATATTTATTAAGAAAAACTTTTCCCATACTTTAAAAAGAAAAAGTCAAGACAGTAGTGAATTGCAGAAGTTTGGAGAGACCGTAGAGTGAAGCTACGAAGATTCCCTCCTGCTGCTGAATTCTGTTTCGCTGCTTTGTGTACTGTGGCTGTTATTACTGCCGGTAACTTGTGCGCTACTCTTTGTAGTGTGCTGTGTGTTGCCTGTGTTCGTCTCGGCAATGTAATAAAAGCAGTCATTCGTTACTAAAGGGCTATTTATTACATCGAGCGATAAAAAGAAAATGAAATCCGGAAATTCCGTATTGTTTCAGACTATGTTGTATTTTTTTCATTTTAATTTTCATTGCATTAACTGTAATTTAAATTAGGGTATACACTAGAAGCAGTAAGTAAGTATTGAATACTATCTTTATGTCAGAAAGTACAACTTTTCAGTGAAGCCAACTTACCTCATAATAATATTAATGAAGTTTTAAAGTATTTTTAATTATATTTTAAATTAACAGAAAACACATAATTTTTTGTCTGTTATTAATTGTTGTTGTATAATTCTCAAAAAAAGTTTTAAAACAGCAAATTTATAATCAAATTATATCTTAAAATTTTATCAAGCTACGATGCGTCAAACTGGAGATTACTTTATCTTAAAAACCAGTCTTCATGCAATTTACTAACTTTATATGCAATGTTAACAAACTTATTTTAGGAAAGGCTTATTGCAAGCTAAATTCTAATCTTGTTGATCATTTGGGAATTCGAAACAGCTGTGATTGACAACTGCAGTGATCGGGTCCGAGATTAAATCGTGTCCTATAGCGATGGAAGTTGGAGGGTATGTTGGCACACTTTGGCTGTCGAGTAGGCGTTGATATCTTTCTGTTACTGACATTAATCTGTCTTTTAAAAATATTACTTCTCCTGTTTGTAAAGAGGTGAAGGTAGGAACCAATTAAATATTTCGAGAATGTCTGGAATGTAATGAAGTTTCTATTAGTCCAGATGCCGTGGATGTTCTATTTCAGAAATTTGTAACAGAAATCCAGTAACTCATTATTTCTGTCTCTTGAAGTATACTTAGAATAAATATTTATTCTGGTTTCTATCACTCTATGGTTTCTATGATTGGAGTGTTAACCTTCCAGTGGGCTCGGCCGTCATACCAACAGAAAAGGTCGCGCGTATTTCCCACATATGCTAAAGTAAATTGTAAATTTTCAAAAGCATAACTATTAAAATTATATTGTAAATACCTTAGGATTAATAACTACACTCACTTTAAACATTTTTTTTTACTTAAAAAGAAGTAGAAACAATATAAACATAGATTGCAATAACAATATATAATGACCACGGGTTAACTGAATTGATTTAAAAATAATATAAAAGAAATTGTCGATTTTTGACTGAACAGTTTGCATATAAAATATAGAAATGCAGAAATACAGAATTTATGTATAAAATGGAAAAAAAATTGAAAGTTAGATATGAAAAGGAAGGAAATAGTTTCATTGTTATTTCATAGCAGAGTTGCAATTTGTGCAAATGTATTTAGTGTGTTCCAAACATATAAATTTCTAGCAAATCTCATGACAGAACCTCGTGATTATAGTCCGCTTTTCTTTTTAGCAAGGGTTTTTCCCTGACGTCGCATCTTTCACTTCTTCAATACCTAGTTCGGCTTTTCTCTTTAGCACCTTTAATTTTAGCTCACTTTTTAGAGATGTGGGTGCTTTTTTTCAACATTTTCTTTCGTAAGTGTATTTGCCAGCAGTCGACAGTCTAAAACAATACGGATTTATTTGTAAAATCCTACAAAATCAGATGTGACAAAAACTTACCTGAACGGTCGAGCATATCTCTAAAATACAAATATCTGATTGGCAGAGACCTATTAACGTCACAAACTTACGACGACAACTGAAAGTAGGTCAAAGGGAGGGGGAAAAATAGCCAAGGGCAAGAGTTCTCAGCTCCAACATATCTAAAGGTATAAAACGAAATTTATCTCTTGTGTATCTATCACATACGCGCGCCAGCTGGAAGGTTAATATCATGTTACATAGCACACACACACACATATACAGTCGATTCCGGTTAATCGGACCACATCGGGACGCGATCATTTTGGTCCTAATAACCGGCTGGTCCGATTACACGAACATGCTCTATGCTGCAAGACGGGACGTACTATACGTAACATATTAAAATGTCATTATGACCTTTACTGTGCGGCACACGCGTATGGCGAACATACAAACAAGGACTACTGTTGCTTATGAACTTTATTCATTGAAAAATAAATTTACAAAGAAATTCTTCGAAACGATTTACACGATACTCAGCATGCGAAATACAATAAAAAAAAGTTCTTATCAAATTCCAGTCAACGTTTGAAGAACTTATCCAGTGTGATCTGACGCGTTCTGTTGACGGACTGCACTTGAACAAAATCACTACAAACAATGGTAACTACAGCAATGGGACTACCTTCATTTCCCTTCTGCATGAAATAGCGACGCAAAGTTTCATTGCATTTCCTGGCATCCTGTGTTGTCACTTGCACCCACTCATTAGGGGC
>JAPMOQ010004502.1:203380-214682 GCA_026543055.1 Argiope trifasciata | reverse complement strand
TTTTTAGTGAGAAAAATGAAGAACGGGACATTTTTTTTTTATTTAATTTAAAATAAAAGTGTACAATGTATGAATGTATTTTGAAATTTTTAATGTGAAAAATGAAGAATGGGACATTTTTTTAAAATTTAATGTAAAATAAAAGTGAAGAAAGTATGAAGGTATTTTGAAATTTTTATTGTGAAAAATGAAGAGTGGGACATTTTTTTTTATTTAATATAAAATAAAAATTGGAAATATACGAAGATATTTTGAAATTATATTCAGTTAAGCAATTGAAAAAATGGTAATAATTGTTAGAAAATATTTTTATTGCATGATTAAATACATCGCTTAGGATATTAACAATCAGAATTTCAACAAGTTTTCGAAACGGTGGAAGTTATTAGAAAAACATTTTAATTGAAAAATAAAGTTAAGATGCTTATGTTATTTTTTCACGCAATTGCCCAAATTTTCGAAACTGAAATGATTATTAGAAAAGTACTTTTATTGTGTAATAAAGATATTTTTAAACCTAATACATACAAATTGTGAAACAGAAATGATTATTAGAAAAACAATTTTATTTCATAGTAAAGTACAATGCTTCAGCTTTTTTTTATTTAGAGCTCCCAAAATTATCTAAACGTTAACGATTATTACAACGATATGTATATTTTTTGCATATTTAATACATTTCTTAGGTTATTTCTAAATATATTTGACACAGTATATTATAACGTTCCCTTCTTCCACTCACAGGAAGCGGCATTTCGAGGCAGCTGCTCACGGCCGGTTAAAGCCATCCATTGTTAAAAGCCAGCAGATTTCGTGATGGGGATCGTCCACTGTTCGCATCTGATCATGAGACCAAACGTGGAATTCATCGTTATGAAGAAACCTGTAGCTTCATCAAAGGAAAGGAGTGACCAACAGCTGGATGCCGAGTGGTCTCTTTGCGTGGTAATATTCCTGACGCATGTTGAAGAATATCACTGACAGGTGTTGAAGAATATCATTGGCACATGTTGAAGAATATCACTGACATGTGTTGAAAAATATTACTGGAACATGTCCTAGAAACTGACAGAGCAGTTAATTGCTTGGACGTGCCGTTGATGGTCAGTCCGAAGCCATGAAGACTGGTGCCACAATTGAGTGAAATTTTTGCTGGATGATTGGTCGATGGAAAATTGAAGAGAACGAATAGAGATTGAGGAGGCGGACTTTGGACTGCGATAAAGAAGGGGTGATCTTCGAAGAGGGAGAGAGGTCTTTGGATTGCGGACTGCGGCATTTTGACACTCCACCCTTGCAGCGGTTCTGGCTAAAATCTGTTACCATCTTGTGGTGTTTTTCTCTGAAGCTATGGAGAACTATTCCCAAGAATTCTTTTCACAATAGAGCTTCAACCTTTAAATGTTGTGCAATTAGTAAATATTTAACATAGATTAGAACAGATTGTTCGTCTGTAAATATATATGGCTGTAAATAAATTATTTGTCTGAAATTCCACTCTCTTATTTACTTGGTAGAGATCAAATCATTACAATATATATTTTTTGGAAGTGGAACAATATATTTCTGAAACATAAATGATTGTCAGAAGAACATTTTTATTGGGTAATAAAGCTCAATGCTTAAGTTATTTTTAAACAAAATTGCCCTAAATATTCAAATGGAAACGATTATTAAAAAAATATTTGTATTGCGCATTTTTTAGGTACAATGTTTAGTCTAATTTTAATCATAGCTATCACAATTTCTGAAATTGAAACTATTATTAGTAAAGCCTTTTTATTGTGTAAGAAAGTTTTAGGCTATTTCTAAAACTCATTGACACAAATTTTGAAATAGAAATGGTTGTTTGAACAAAATTCTTTATTGCATAATAAATGTATTGCTTAGGCTATTTCTAATAATATTTGCCACAATATTTAAAATGGATTGTTAAAGTATAAGGGATAGGCTATTTCTAAACTTATTTGACACAACTTTTGAAATTTAAAAGATTATCAGAAAAAAACATTTTTTTTTCCTGCATAATAAATACATTGCTTAGTGTTTTTCTAAAGACAGTTGCCACAATTTTCGAAACTCGAACGATTATGAGAAAAACATTTTTATTGAGTAATAAAGTACAATATGTAGGCTACTTCTAAGCCTATTTGGCACAAATTTTGAGGTAGAAATGATTATTAGGAAAACAACTTTATTTTATAATAAAGTACAATGCTTATACTATTTCTATGCAAAGTTGCCAAAATTTTTTAAACAAAAACGATCTATAAAAGGTATATTTATTGCATCATAAAGTAGAATGATTAGGTATATATATATATATATATATATATATATTTAAACATAGTAGTCATTATTTTTGAAACATAAATGATTTATATAAACTCATTTTTTTACTTAATAAAGTACAATGCTCAAGCTACTTCTAAACATAGTTGTCACAATTTTTGAAGCATTCCTTATTGTAAAAACACGAGATTTTATATGCTGCCGTCATATAAAGATGCCCTCTTCATTGATGAATAAGTGAGTAGAAAATTTGTGGGATAGGCGTTGACGGCTCGTAGTGGGAATTTTCAGTTTCACTTAATCATCTACAACTTCTACAAGTAAATCATCCTCAGTTAGAGATCACCCACTTCATTCCTCATCTTCAACACTTTCCCATCAGACATTGAAATGTACAAACTCTTTGTTACTACTGCTCTTCCTTCCATCAAATACCTCAAAACACTTTGTTCAAAAACTTTATAAATTTATCTGTGAGTTTTAATTCGTTTAGCTTTTCAAACCTCAAAAAATCAGTTGATAGAGTGAAACTCTTACTCTCTTTTTTAAAAATATTTTTAACAATCAAGATGCATCTATGCAACACTGAGCTATCTAAACTGACTTCTGTAGTCGGCCAATGTGTCAACAAGAGCGAAACGCAGCAATCCCATATCAAAAATTGAAATTCTGGGTTATTCTCTGGATCTCCATTTCCCAACATATAAAATTCTCGTATTTCTATTAGATTTAAATTAACACAGTTACTGTTTTTACAATTTCTTTAAATTAATAAATATTATTTAATAGATACCTTCAATATAAGATAAAGACTCCTTATTCTTTCTGGAAATATGAATGCGCTATGTCGAAAGCATAAGAGAAAGGGACATTAAACTGCACTTACGTACCAGCAGAAAATGTATTATAAAGAACCGAACAGTAAATTGTTCTCATAGAGAATAATGTACTGTAAAGAGATATGAATACTCGTTTGACTTCAACTCAACTAATTCTCTAATATTCGTGACTCCAATCTGTTATAAAATCCCATTCCATGGCAGGGAAGAAATATAATAAAAAGATATGTCATATCACTAACTCTCCAACCCGAAGGCACATGAATCAGTAAATACTGAAATGCCGGACCGCCATTTCTGCAACATTGGCGGAAACTGTGGTTGATTCCTCAGGGCCCTCACCAGCCACATTACAACCCTTGCCCAAAGAATATCCCAACATCAATGGGAGAAGCCAAACCTCCACCATTTTGTATACTATCCGAGGTGATGAAAACTAACTACCATGCCGGAAGCTTATCATTTTCATTTCGAGGTGTCTCTGTGATTGATGATATGGTAGTATGTCATTGACCGACATCAACTTAGCTTGCATTAGAAATATTCTTAAAATTCTGCTGTTTACCATAAAACTAAATGCGTAAAGAAGCAATATTACAGAATCACAGTAATTGCGAATCTGTGCAGTTAGTTTTATGTAAACAAAAGACTTTTATGAGTAATTTAATGGTTGCTATATGAGTTGATAAAATTGTGTTTTGAAACACCTATTGTTGGTTAAAAGTTTAAAGATAAAAATGAATGTTATAAGGAATTCAACTATTATGAAGATACCTTTATTAGAAAAGTTTAGACTTTTTTTAGTTTGGTTTAGAATTGTCTAAAATGATCTTCAATTATTCTGAGAAACACAAGAATTAATTTAAAGTATATCCCATCATCGATGGAAGAAGCCAGACCTCCACCTTTTTGTAACTACCTATGTGGCTAGTACCAACCACTAAACCTGAAGTTTCTCATCCTTATTCCTAGGTGCCTCCTAGGGATATAAACTGAACCTAAGCTTGTTAAAATCCTATCCCATTCTACACTGAACAGGAATTTTTGCTGTCACTCGAATAAGGATGATATTATGTCATAAAATGAATTCTCTCTTGGGAATATTGAATGCTGAGTCGTATCTCTTACCATTTGCCCTGACATATTTTCTTTCTAAATGATTTTCTTTTTGCGTGTATGACGTTGGTTTCTGCAAATTCAGGTTTACATTTTGCTTTCTTACTTTCTTGTGCAATAAATTCTGCTTACTCGCAATAGGGGATTTTTCCCTCACAACCAACCAAAGATTTGTGTTTCAAATATTTCTTTTATAAAAACTGGATATTATAGATATGATTCTTATTAATAGTTTCAAGAATTTGATTGGGAGTTCCTAGATAGCTATGACGAACCATTCATTTCATGTGTTAGTGCAATTTCGGCTGTTGTTGTTCTTATGACCAATACTACTTTACAAACCTGATAGCCAGCTGTTTTAGCCTAAATTAGCATCCCTTGTTTTTCAATAGAACAAGAGTACGACTAAGCTACATTATGTTTCATAGTCGCTTTCCCAACCCCTTTTTACAAGGGGTCACATTCACTTACAACTCAAGGATAGAACACAGAATAACAACCAAGCCCGAACTCCGTATGCCCAGATCACGGGGAAGACACTACCCCTATGGCAGAACGCAGGCATATTGGATATAATAGCCAGCAATTCACTATCATAAGGCATCAAATTTGATGTCTGCAAGTCATAGAATGTTATGCCCATTTGACCAGAAACGCATATGATGCGCCACCTATATTTATTGAAGTCAGTGAAAAATCGTTTGGGGCACATATATTCATCAACAGTTTCTACCCATTGTTGAATTCACCAACCTGGTATGACCTAGTTAAATGCGGGGTGATTCTTCTAAATATGTAAGCATTCCAGATAGTTAATAGTTCATAATTTATCAATTGTTATATCATGTTTATTATAATTATAGAATAAAAAGGTCTACATTTACTGCCGTTATGAAGATTTCCTGTACCCACAGTTTCCTGTCCATTACTGAATTTGAAACAACAAATGATACACTATTGAATCCAAAGACACTAGTTCTCAGTTGCCTTGTGGAATATCATTTCCTGACAATGATCCGACGATGGATTCACACTTGAAATAAAATCTGTCCACAAAATAATGCACACTATTGTTGAAGGAACTGCCACCTTCCATATTTTCTATCCATGTTCACAAGTGATCAAAGACGGGTAAGGTTTCTGAGCATTTGGCATAATACATGGTGATTTCTTAAGTATCTGGCGTATAAACTTGGTTGCTATTTTTCGACATCCTATGATGTTTGCTCTGCACTAAAGCGGATTTATACCAATCATCTTTATATCATTATATTGTAGTAATTATTTTTTGAGGCCTAACTTATATTACAGAAAACAAACTTAGTCGTTTCTAGTACATGGAAGTTGAAATATGCAAGTGATACTTGCCTAGTTAATTTTAAATTCTCCCCACTTTTTTTTTCATTGATGGAATTACGCTGATATTACACTTTGTTTCATTTCGCTAGCAAAAGTACATTCTTCTTATGTTACAGGGAAATTGTTCTTATCTTTTTGCTGCATTTATTAATGATTTAAAACAGTGCTCCGCAATCGGTGTGCCGTGGCACACTGGTGTGTCATGAACCAGATACACTTGCGCCGAGGTCAAATACATTATATTTGACATTTTACAATTTTTCATCATGTATTTAATACACAATGCCAATTTTTTTTCATAAGAATGTCTATTTTTCCAAATATACTATAGAATAATTATTATAACTAAATAACTATTCAATGGTCCCCTGGTGAGAACAGTTGAAAACTGCATAGTGTGTTGTGTAAACGCCAAGTCCCACCAAATCAATCATAGATAAAGCAAAATGACCGTTATGCGCGTCGTTGAAGACTCATGCGCATGTGTTATTTGCATTTGTGCGTGGTAAATCACGTTCACTCATATGTCATTGTTGTTCCTATTTTACAACACAAAGTTAAATAAACACGTTCCTACCACTAACGATAATTATTATTAATTATCTTACTGAATTATGTATGGTTAACGTTCTTCGTATAAAAAAATTTTGTTTTATACCCCTTTAAATATGGATAAATTTTTACGTCGGAAAGATTCTTCTTCACGTACAGATGAGGAAGAACCCAGCACAAGTGTTACAAAAAACCTAAAGAAGGAAGTGAAAAGAAAGTACGACGAATACTACATTAAATATGGATTCTCGTGGTGTGGTGACGAAACGACACCGATGCCACAGCGCATCATTTGAAACGATCAAAAACGAAACTACCAAACGAGTCAATGGTACCCAGTAAATTAAATTAAAATTAAAGTGGCATCTATATTCAAGCCATCCTAGCTGAGCCAACAAAGACAAACAATATTTTAAGAGGTGCTTAGAACAAAATAAAAAAAAACAGAAGAAATTTATGAAATCGGACGTAACAGTTTCTGAAAAGGCATTAGAAGCTAGCTACCATGTTGCAAAATTAATTGCATGTCAGAAGAAGCCACATACCTTCGGCAAAACACTTATTAAACCAGCATGCATGGAAATTGTTAGATTTATGCTTGGACCCAATGAAGTTAAGGAAGTGAATAAAGTTTCGTTGTCTGATGATACTGTTAAAAGACGTATTCACGATATGTCAAGCGATATTTTAGGAACACTGATAAAGAAAACTTTTATCGGCTAAAAAATTTGACCTTCAATCGATGAAACAGCTGATATTAAAAATAAAGCACAGCTGATAGCTATTGTACGTTTCGTTGACGAGGACTTTATTAAAGAATATTATTTATTTGTAAGGAGGTTCCAGAACGAACTACCGGTGAAGAAATTTAAGTAACCGATGATTTCTTCAAAATATGTAATATTCAATGGAGCAACTGCATTGTTGTTCGCATGGATCGCGCTGCGGCAATGACGGGTAGTAAAAAAGGTTTTGTCTCTTCTGTAAATCAAAAAAAAAAATCTGACGCTACAGTTTACACACTGCTGCATACATCGAGAAACACTGATGGTCAAGAGTTTGCCGGAAGAACTTTTGAACACGATGAATGAATGCATTAAAATCATAAACTTAATTAAATCAAGAGTAATAAATTTGCGAATTTTTGAATTACTTTGTGCAGAAATGGGAGCCGAATATGAATCCTTATTATTTTATACAGAAATTCATTGGCTATCCCGAGGCAAAGTTTTGGCTAGATTATTTGAGCTTCATCACGACATGCGGGAATTTCTTTTAACACAGAATATGCTCGAATTAAGCCAGCACCTCGATGATGATTACTCGATAGCCAAACTTGCATACATGGCTTATATATTCGCGCATTTGAATGAACTTAATAAAAAATGCAAGGTCAAAATGAGAACATTTTGATGTGCTCCGACAAATTATAAGGATTTATTAAAAAACTCGAACTTTGGCAGAAAGAGTTGCAAAAGACATGTTTGGAAATGCACCAAAGCACCAATCCTGTTGCAATTCAAAACAAACAATTAATTGTGGATGTGGCCCAACAACATTTAAGCATGCTTCAGCAGAAATTTGATCAATATTTTTATTCCATTAATACAGAACAATACGATTGGATTCGAAATCCTTTTGCAACCAATGCAATAAATTATACCGAAGCACTGCCTCTACAAATTCAAGAGGAATTTACAGATTTAAATAATGACATGACTTTAAAATACTTCTCCGAAGTTCCCTTAGATGTTTCCTGGATTTATGTTAAAAAAGAATATCTTCACATTTCCTACAAAGCAATCTTAGCATTACTTCCATTTTCGATGACATATTGAGGTGAGCAAAGTCTTTCAACTCTTGAATTAATTAAAAATGATAAACGGTAATGCTTAAAAGATCTTGACCAGGAACTTCGGGTCGCGGTGTCAAATATTGAGCCGAATATAGAACTTTTGTGTTCATTGAAACAAATGCAAGTATCACATTAATAATTATTATGATTGGGTAAAAATAAATATGTTATGGTTTTATGCATGTATACTGTATATTAATATCTATATACTTTAGCTTTTGGTGTGCCGCGGAATTCTAGAAAGAAATAAGGTGCGTCGTAGGTGAGAAAAGGTTGCCGAGCAATGATTAAAAATACAGGATATTTGAACATTCAATTTTTTCTATCGTAATAAAAAAGACCACTGAAAAGCAGAAGAAATGTTTAACTTAAATACAAAATCTCTTGACTTAAAACAATGGAAATATAAATGTAGCTATTTTCAGGTTCCGTAAGAAAACGAGAAGTGCAAACTCTCCAACTTAGTTAAGTTCGTTAGAAATGCTTTGTTCATCGAAAATTATCTTGAACTAATTATAACCCCTCTAAAAGAATAAATAACGAAAGGAAACATCTAGATGAAAGAGAAAACTTTAAAATAATAAATTCCAAGCACTAAACAAATACGTACCAAAATTTCAAGGAGCCAATTTATTAATGTTTGCTTATAACAACATTTTAATACAGAAAAATTCTAAAGAATGTCCATTATGCTTATTAAAAATGCAGTAATGCAGTATTAATAGATTCCCATAAATGTTGCTGAGGCAAATTTTCAAGTGAATTGCCCTTACTTGAATTTATCAGTGTCTGGTTTCCAGAGAAAATAAATACCAGGTACAAGCACAGCACACAGCCAGCTTCAAGGCATAGGGAAAGCGCGTCTTCCACGTGTTCTGGACATTGCGGGTTACAGTCTTGATTTTGGCATGGTTGCTCATCTTCCATCTGTAAGGTGTGTGAATGCACCCTCCTGTAAAAAGGGGTTGAGCAAGCGAATATGCTTCATGAAGTATCTAAACAGAGCTCTTGGCCTAAATAGAGCTCTAGTTGGCTCTACTGAAAAAAAAGACTCTCCCTCAGCTGAAATCACTGACAAATAACTATCAGCGGGCTTGTAAAATGCGTAAATCAGCACACAGCACAGCATAGTACACGATGCAGCGCGGCCGTAAAATTAGCAATGATGACGGTTAGTTGCTTGGTTGGTTGGTTTGGTTTGTTTGGCGCAAGAGCCACGTTTGGCTATTCTGTGCCAAGCCTATGGTTCTAGCCATGGTGAAGTTAATGTCTCATAAATAAAAGACATGAATACCAAGTTTTATTGCTTAAAGTAGTTTTTTTGGAGATGTGTGTATTATTATTTAGCAAAATTATTCATTTATTTTCAGGAAAAAATAAATTCACTTCATCCGTAAAAAATATCATTGCGTAATATGCCAGTATCAGCATTTATGCAAAATGCTATCAAAAAAAATTTTAAAGTGTTTTATCGGAAACTTATATCTGACCTAAGCGAAAAATTTCTCTTATAATGACTCGGGAACAGACAGGAAAAAAAAAAGAGAAAAAATAAATAATTTTTTATACCTCATTAAAGCATAATTCGCTCGAGTCACTTGATACGATATTTAAGGAAAATAAACAGGTGTTCCTGTTTAAGGATATAGAATAGGTAAGGATATTATTCTGCCTTTATTAACTACAGCAAATTAAAATGCATGGTACTTACTTGCCTGAATTTTCGTTGATTTCAGTGATTGCCTATTAATATTATTATGAAAGATGTGTCTCAGATTTCTTCGACTTAATGATTTTAATTCACATGCTTAGTATAACTTTGCTTTTTTCTGGTTTGGCATCCTTTCTCTGATTTGGCATCATTTTTCTGGTTTGGAATCCTTTACACGTTTGGAATCCTTATTTTACTTTTACTTAAAACACGTGAACACTTCTGCTTTAGTTCCAGCATAGAACGAATAGAAATTAATGATTCTTCTGTGCTCAAGGAATTTCTGCCAGTAACGGACCTTGGAATTCAAGGACACTATGCTAGGAGGGGTCACGGTCACAGGAGTTGTGGAACAAGGAATCCTTTGGCTCGTTAATCAATGAATCGTTCTGCTCAGGCCTTTGGAGTATGGTTTGAATAAAGTCTTCATTTATACCCACAGTGTCGTTTCTTTCCTTTTCATTTGAACACCCCCTATAAAAAAGTAACCACTGATCTATACAAAAAATTATTTATATTTTAATGCAATATAGCAGGGAACAAATGATAAAAATAGTATCCGCATTTTCATTTTTATCTCTGAGAAAATCAATTTTGAAGATATGAAATATTCTATTTCTATTCCCATAACAAGAAAAATTATTGATTCAATATTTTTATTTCGATGTCACATAATATAGCTATGAAACTAATCAGATGCTAACCATGCAATTATGTTTTGAGCTAAGAAGTGAAAAAGAATTGCTACAGACATTAAAATAATTTTAATCATAAAGTTTGAATTTAAATAATCATCCTTAATTAAAATTCCCTGTATTTTTTTAAACAAAAGGATTAACAATTTTAAACTTCAGTGCATACTCAAATACCGAAGTATCAATTATTTTATTAGTTAATATTACTAGTAATTATCATAAACTTATGATTAAAATAAATTAATAATATTATGTTTCGTAAAAGGTAAAAATCGAGTTTTTACCTGTTTTATATCTATTGAATAAATATTGAATTGAATATATATCGAATAAATAAATTTAAAACACTAATTGGATGAAAAATGATGTACATGCAATATTTTATTTTTGGAAGATTATTCAATTTATTTTCTCTTTATCTAAAAGCTATCTTTTGTAATAAAACTTATTGATTTTTAAAGGTCTTCTCAGTGTATTAGTTTTAATTTATCCATCCTATATTACATATAAAAGTTTCATTTTTCATTTCGAAATGCTAATTATATTAAGAAAGAACAAAGGACGAATATTTTATACCAATTGACTTCATAAATTACATTAGAATGATGTTTCGTCTGTTCTTTTTTCAATAAAAATATGTAGTCCTTTCCCAGAGGCTGTTTTATTTCATGGGGCATTTCTCTGCAAATTTCATTAGATTTGTGCACATCTGAATATTTTCACAACGAACTAAAAATAAAAGATGTTTTTATGATAGTATTCATTACTTTGTGTTTAATTCCATTCAGTATTTGCTGTTAATATTAATATAATTTTAATAAATATAATTCAGGTAATTATTATGTCAATTTAATATAAATTTCATTAAATTCGTGCACATGAT
>JAPMOQ010004502.1:184712-200785 GCA_026543055.1 Argiope trifasciata | reverse complement strand
ATTATATTATTTACAAATAATATGTAGCGTATAGAAATTCTAGTATTAAAATACTGCGTATGTTTTGAAAATAATTGCCTGTATATAAGGTAGATGATCTAGTGAAATTATGGAACAATCTTTTAACTATATACTCTTAATTTATAAAAAGCGATCTTTGCGAACAGTTTTAACTTTTTTCTACTTTCTTTGGTGAATTTCATCGCTTTTTTTTATATTTGAGTAATCAACATTTTCAAAAAGTAAAATAATTCCATATATGACCATGTAAGATCGATCAGATTGCCAACGGAAACCATAAAGAGGCGACATTTTGAATAGTGAGAACTTTTGTGAAATGTTGTGAACTAAATTGCAATCATATCCAATAATAGAGGAAATTTGCTAAAAGATATCATCTTGCAGCAGTATAATGCCTCAACAAATTTATAATAAAAGGTGGAAACAATAAAGGAGTTGGGGTTGGAAAATCTGCCATATAATCCAGATCTATCACCAAGTGATTTTCATATGTTTGGGCAGTTAAAGAAAGTGCTAAGAAGAGGAAGATTTCGACTGATTAAGAAGTCATTGATTTGGTGCAAAATTGGTTAGAGATACAACTGAAAAATCTTTTTTGCCACTGAATCAGAAAAAATTGTGAAAGATTGGAAAAAATGATGAAGATTGTCCAGGTTATACTAAATAATGTACGTAGAAAAATAATGTTTGCTTCAACTTTCTAAGATTAAAATTAACGGACATTTTCTCAAAAATCCTATTACTGTTTGACTTCCCCTTGTGATATTATATTTTCGTCTGCCACAAAAAATATTTGCTACAAATATTTAAGCAATCCTTTCTTTTTCTGAAAAGTTCAATAATTCAAACATATTTCAAGAAAAGTGTCTGAAAGTTGACTGTAAAATAATTTAATTAGTATTGCTTGCATTTATAAATAATCAATTTGCATTAGATTTTACTAACCCAAAGTTATTTATTATTCATATCTATTCCAATATTAGAAACGAAAATGTTGCTTTTATTCTAATAAACCTAATTATGCTTCTAAATTAAATATGAGAAATATGTTTGGTCTTTAATTAAACTAAAAAGAAAGAATATCTATATACGATATCATAATTCAGGAATTCATTTTGTTTTAGCAATAACTAGTATTCATCTTTCATAACATTTCCCCCGATTTTTAAGACCTCCTGAGAGATTTCATGTAAGTTAATCTACAATGAATCGGTATTTAGTTTATCTCCGGAGACTAATTATATTAAGCATGTATATTTTATATCAGTTGACTTAATAAAGAAGATTAGAGTGGTTTATTGTATTAACTGCCGTCATAACATTAACATTTACTAGAGATTGCTTTAAGCCGCAAGTAGGTATGCAACAAATTTCATGAGAACTTTGTAGTAAATAAATAATTTTCTATTTGGCATAAGATAAATGTAGGTTTCTTATATTTTATCCTACGAGAACATGAATCTGTTTTCGATAGAATGTTTTGGATATTTGAAGGCAAAAAATAACTAAAGTTCGAAATCATAAAGGCAATGAATAAAGTATAAATGGCAATATCCATCAATATTTTAATCATATATTTTTAACCTGCTTATACACTGAAGTGACAAAAGTGGGATAGCAATATGCAAATAGAGAGATGGCAGTAATATCACAGCGAAAGAGTATAAATGCGCAGTTCGTTTTCCAGAGCTTTCATTTGTGTTCAAGTTATTCATGTGAACAGGTTTTTCGTGATTTATGGCGGCACGACGAGAATTAACAGACTTTGAACGTAGAATGTTAGTTGGTGCTAGACGCATGGGTCATTCCATTTCGGATATCGTTAGTGAATTCAACATTCCGAGATCCACAGTATTAAGAGTGTGCCGAGAGTATGAAATTTCAGGCATAACATTCCATCATGGACAGTGCAGTGGGCGACCACCTGCACTTAACGACCGAGACCGCCGACGTCTGTGTAGAATGTTCAATGTTAATAGACACGCAACACTTCGTCTAATAACTGCAGGAATCAATGTGGGACGCACGAGGGACGTGTCCGATAGGACTGTGCGGCGAAATTTGTCTTCCTTGGGCTATGACAGCAGAAGACCGACTCGAGTGCCTTTACTGACAGCACGAAATCGCCTACAGCGACTCTCCTGGGATCATGAGCATATCGACTGGTCCCTAGACCAGTGGAAAACCGTGGCGTGGTCATATGAGTCACAATTTCAGTTGTTACGAGCTGATGGTAGAGTTCGAGTGTGGCGCAAACCCCACGAAGCCATGGACCCAAACTGTCAGCAAGGCACTGTTCAAGCTGGTGGTGTCTGCATAATGGTGTGGGCAGTTTTTACATGGCATGGACTCGGTCCTCTGGTGCAACTGAACCGATCATTGACTGGAAATGGTTATGTTCAGCTGCTTGCAGATCACTTGCAGCCATTCATGGACTTCACGTACCCACACAACGATGGGATTTTTATGGATGACAATGCGCCATGTCACCGGGCCAGAACTGTTCGCGACTGCTTTGAAGAACATTCCGGACAATTCCAGCGCATGATCTGGCCACCTAGATCGCCCGATATGAATCCCATCGAGCATTTATGGGACATCATCGAAAGGTCCGTTCGTGCCCAAACTCCTGCACCATCCACACTTTCACAATTATGGACGTCTATACAGACAGCATGGCTCAATATTCCTACAGAGGACTTCCAACGACTTGGAGTAAACAAGTAAAACATCATCCATGACACGTCGAGTTGTTGCACTTCGTCGGGCAAAAGGAGGACCGACACGATATGAACAGTCATACCATGACTTTTGTCACTTCAGTGTATATCAATAATGCATTATTATTTTGCACTCTTCTTTCGTGATGTACAAATCCGTTTGATAAAGGCTGAAATAGAATTAAGACATCATAGCGGTTATTTTCACGGAATGTAATTTTTTTCGGCCAAAATTTTTATTATGTGTTTAAAAAAAACTTCACTGGCATTTAATAACAGTTTTGATAAAAGTGTTTTCTCTTTCCCTCACTGGGAGAATATCACTTATTTCATTCTTAATTGAAAAAAATTGAAGAATTTGACTCCTATTCCAAGATTAATCCATTATCAATAAACTGTTTTAGGATTTCAGAATATAGCAGTTTGTGTTTACAAAAATATTGTTTTCATAAAAATTATATGTAAATCAATGTTCAAGAATTTGATGGTATATAGTTAATCACTTAGAAATGTGTGTATATTATATATATATATATATATATATATATAAAATATTATATATTATATATATATATATATATATAAACTGATTAGTGGCTTAAAAAATTTTGTCACGTGATAACTTGAAATTTTTGATCCTAGATTTCATTTATACTTTTGTTCAAGTATATTAAAATTTAAAATAATGAATCTAATAAAATACAACGAAAATAATGAATCTAATAAAAATTAACTAGTCTCCATTAATTTTTTTCACATTAACTATCAAAACTTTAAAATGCAATGAATATGAAAAAATTAGTACAAGTGAAAAAAAATCTATTTACGAATTAACTAATTAATAATGTTAATTAATCATGTGTAAATAAATTTTTCGGAGTCAAAATTAATAAATCCAATTCTGTTTATTATATTTGACAGTATGGCTTTAATAACATTTATAAGGAAAAGATGAAATTGGTTTGATAAACATCATGCAATATTTAATGCACAAACAGTACAACATAGGGAAGACAATGACTCTGGCTAAAGTTAATTAAAGTATCCGACTACGTTCGAAGGTAAAATTTTGAAAAATTGTTATTTTTAGAAATTTATTATGGGTTTTAAATACATTGTTAATACAAAGTTCTATCAATACATATTTTGAGAAATGACAAAATTGGTAGTAATTTTTAATGAAATTTAAACAAAATTGTAAACACTCTACACAAAATTATAATGCAGCAATCCTATATTTATTTCTACACAAGTTATAGAATTCAATTATAAATGAAATGAACCAAAATCTAAGAAAAGTTTCAAATGAAAAGAAATTGTGGGTAAAAATCTGCGTATATATAATTGTTTTCCATAAATTTTCAAATTAATTTTTCTAAAAACATCTATAAATGAAAAGGTATATCTCCAACAATAAAAATTTTGGTTCATTATATTGCCCATATTATTCAAAACACATGCTGAAATTTTTATGTAAATACCTCTATTAATTTTGGGGATATCATGTTGAAGGTGGAGAATTTGATGAAAGTGAAATTTGAAGTGAAAAACAAAGATTAGTTAAAAAATATGTGGCCCTGGAAAATATGTCAGGCTTTCCTTTACTTACAAAAGATAAACTGTTTTGGCAAGAGTAAGTCTGAACTACAAAAATAATAAGAATGTTTTTTAAATCGCTCATGTTTTCAATAACCAGTGTTTTTAACGTAGTCTGATACCTTAAGTTCAAACTAATTTTTTAAGATCAGTATTTATAAAAACATTTAAAATACCAAGATGTATAAAAAATTTCTTATTATAAAATTAAAATATCTATATGAATTTGAAAATTTAAAACTAATTTACTAAACGTATAAATTTATTTTTCAGGCTCAAAACTGATAACACTGTAATTATTAAAAATAACAATCATAATTTAATTACATTTGTAGAGGAAAGGGGGAAATGTTACGGTATCCGACTAGGTCCAAAAGAAAAATTTTGGAAAATTTGATTTTTTAAAATTATTCATGATTTTTAGATGTATTGTGGGTTATAAACACTATAAATATTTAAAAAGTATATGAAAATAAAATATATTTGGAGAAATAGGAAAATTTGAAGTAAATTTTAAAGAATTTTAACCAAAACTGTTAACACTCTTTATAGAATGGTAATGCAGCAATCCTACATTGATGGAAAAAAATTCCCAACACTAGGAAGGAGCTGTGCTAGATAAACAAAATTTGGTAGGCGTGTTTATACATCTAAAAGATGACGTCGATTCAAATTTCGAGCTACGCGCGTAAGTGTGGCGCTAGTAGCAACACTATGAACATGCAAATGAAATTTGCTTTAAATAAGCGCTGCAAGGTTCGTGATCGTTATTTACAGTTGAGATTTGACGTAGTGGGTTAATGTTAGTCAAGGATGCCTCTGAGAAGACGAAGAAGCCATTATCAACAGCTCACTGAGTTTGAACGAGGTCGTGTTGTAGGGCTACGAGAAGGGGGGTTTTCTTTCCGCGATATTGCTGAAAGTCTTGGCAGGAATGTATCCACTGTGCATGAGTACTGGCCGTAGTGGTCAAGGGAAGGTACTGTCTCAAGAAGACCAGGTTCCGGGGGGCCACGTGGTACTACTGAGAGGGAAGACCGTCGTATTCGGCGTATGGCTGTGGCTAATCCTACTGCGTCTGCAGCTGAAATTCGAGATGCAGTTGGCACTATAGTGAGACAACGAACTGTTACATAACGGTAACTTCAGGGATAGCTGCGAGCCAGACGCCCTGTACAGTGCATTCCACTGACTCCAAACCGCTGCCGTTTGCGACGTGAGTGGTGTCAAGCTAGAGCTCATTGTAGGACGAAGTGGAGATCTGCTGTGTTTTCTGATTAAAACCGTTTCTGCTTTGGTCGCAGTTATAGTCGTTTGTTGGTTAGAAGGAGGCCAGGTGAACGCCTGCTAGTGACCTGTCTGCGGCCTAGACACACAGGGCCTACTCCTGGAGTTATGGTTTTGGGAGCAATTTCGTATGACAGCAGGAGCACTCTCGTGATTATCCCACGCACCTTGGCTGCAAATTGTTGTGCTGCCATTCATGAGCAGCATTCAAAGTGTGTTTTTCAAAAGGATAACGCTCGCCCTCATACCGCTGTTGTAACCCAACATGCTCTACAGAGTGTCGAAATGTTGCTTTGGCCTGCTAGATCTCCAGATCTTTCTCCAATCGAGCACGTAATGGACATCATTGGACTACAACTCCAGCGTCATCCACAACCAGCATTAACCGTCTCTGCATTGACCGCCCGAGTGCAGCAGGCATGGAACTCCTTCCCACAAACTGATATCCGACACTTGTACGACACAATGCATGCACGTTTGCATTCAAAATTCTGGCTGTTACACCGGTTACTAATGTACCAACATTTCACATTTGAAATGGCTCTTCTCGCCAATGGCTCTACCTGTGATCTTGAAACTTTAATCAATTAAATATGTTACCTAGACAAATGTATTCCTAAAATTTCATGACTGTACAATAATTTTTTCTTGGTGTTGGGATTTTTTTCCATCAGGGTATTTTTCCTTGCACACAAGTTATAGAATATAATGATGAATAAAATGAACCAAAATGTAAGAAACATTAACATATGCAAAGAAGTTGTGGCTAAAAATATATGTATATGTGCATTTTCCCCCTAAATGCACAGCTTAATTTTTCTAAAAACACCTATATATGAAAAAGTAGCTCCCTAACACTAAAACTTTTGATTTTATTACTACCCATATTATATAAAACACACGCCAGGTTTTTTTTTATGTAAATACCTGTTTTAGTTTTTGAAATACCATGTTAAGAATGTAAAATTCTTATGAGAATTAAAATTAAAATTAAAGACAAATTTTGACTGAAAAATATATTTTGCTTCAAATTCCCCTGGATGACAGGTCAGGCTTCTTTTTCCTGGAAATTCTTTCGGAAAGCAGACAGTCTGAGCTACAAGAAATAACAGTTAAAAAATATTTCACCAATGTGGTCCAAAAACGGTGTTTTTAACATAGGTGGATACCTTAATCATAATTTTGCGAAATTTCAGGTACTGTACTTATAATACAATACAGAGAAGTAAATAAATCTTGTTAAAATTGACTCAGTTTAAACTAAATTTTTGAATTATTGAAACTTTAAAATGCAGGGACACTTGAATAAATTCTTATTTTAAAGGAAATATTTCATGAATTTAATTGTAACTAAACAAACTTGTTGATAAATTTTTAATGTCGGAATTTGTTATTGTTATACGTCACAAGCTGTAGTTCATAATTTCATGAAATTTGAAATATTTTACTAACAGTAGAATATAATACAACTTAAATAAGTTATAATATAACTGTTAGTAACTATTGTTCAGTAATTATAACTGCCTGTTAAAATAAATTAAAACTAAATTATTCAAATCAAAGAAAGTATGAAACACCAAGATATATAAAAAATTTATTATGGAAGAAAATTCCTTTTGGGAATTTCAGAATTTAATATTAATTTACCAAACTCACTTAAGAAATTTTTGGAGTGGAAATTGTTAGAGCCCTGATTGTCAGCAATAAGATTTTAATTGTCTTTGCAGGTAAAAGATTAAATTTTTGCGAATTGTTTCATGAAATTTGAAATATTTTACTTCTATCTGTACAGTATAATATAGTTTATTTTAGCAGTACAATTACTTCTGTTAAAATTAACCACCTAGGCTAATTATTCAAATTATAGAAAGCTTGAAATAAAAAGATTTTTTTAAAAAATGTATTATGGAAGGAAAATCCTTATGAACATGAATGAGAATTTAATATGAATTAATATGAATTTCAGAGTTTAATATGAATTTATATGAATTTGAGAGCTTAATATTAATTAACATAACTTGTTAATGAATTTTTATAAGATGTAATTGATAATAACATGATTGTTGTAAGTAACAATCAAATTTTAATTATATCTAGACAGAATAAAAATTTAAATGCTGGGAATAGTTTCACATGATTTGAAAGATTATAATAACAATACAATACAGAGAAGTCAGTGAGTTTTGTAAAAATTAATTCAATTCAGACTAAATTATTTAAATCATAGAGACTTTGAAATTATCTATGAAATAAAAAACTATTTTTCTGAGAGCAAAATCCATGTGTGAAGTTGAAAATTTAAAAAGAAATTAATCCATTTTGCTAATGAATTTTTCGGAATCGTATTTGATAACGCCTTAATTTTTATATGCTGCAAGCAAATTTTAATTAAATTTACAAATAAAAAATGATTTTGATTCTAATTATTTAGAATGAAAAATTATTATTTAGAATCACGTTTTTTTGGAAATATAATTAAAATATCAATTTTTATAGAGAACAGATATATAGATATGCTCTTTCTTTATGAAGGAGGTGTTATTGTTTTCTTTCTTCCATTTAGTTTTATAATTTATTTGAAGGAATGTTTCAAAATGATTTTAAAGATTAGTTACTAATTAAAAATAAGCAGATTTTTGTAAAAATTATGTAAAAGTCACCCGGCTCTAAGTCTTATTCTCCATGAAATGTCACACAGAGGAAGGAAATCTGTGACAGAAGATAGAAAACTAAGCTGTTAGAAATAAATAATTATTGAAATATCAGTAAACGTTTTAATCGAACAATATGCCAAAATTGGGACTTTGGAATGGGTACTTTTTCGTCGTACTGGCACAACTAAAATATCGACAAAAAGTCGCCAAATTATCGTTAGTCGAAAAAAGTGAAAAATTGCCAAAAAAATGCAAAGTTACGTCAACTTTCACATTCAAGCACATTTTTTTCTTTTGGCGATTTTGTTCCCTTTCTGTTCACATTGACGACATTTGTTTTGCCATTTCTCTTCGCTTGGCGACTTGACTCCCGTTAGGCTCACTTTGGCGACATATTGCTCCAGTATAACGGAAAATTTTCCTTAGCCCTTTCACGACGGGTATGTCATGCATCACCTACAAGCATCTCTTGCAGTCTGACATACTATACCTTATTTCTGAATATCAAATCCGTGGGACGATTATGTATACTTACATTTTAAACTAGAATACTTTTTAATCGCCACAAGATGCTTCAAAGTGTCCGTTAGTTTTGCAATAAATATAGTTTTAGTATTCTGGTCTTCAGTTTAGTCATATACAGTCTTTGGGATTTTACTCATCAGCTATTAAAAAAGATGGGGTAAGAGTGATATAAATAAACTCAGCTGGATTGTGTTACTTTCCACTTGATGGAATCACTCGCGTTTCTTCTTTTTATGTCTTATTATTACTGCGTAACTGCAGTCTTTTAGGGTTTTACCATAAGAGACGTTTCGTATGTTCAGTTAAATTTTGCGCAGCTTTAAGGTACATTTAGTTTATCTATTTTCTTTACAGAAAGCCTCAATTTCTTTTTATTATGGAAATAAATTGTTATATGTTTGAGGAAGTATTTGCATCTATTATAAATGAATTAATAAAGCTAATAACTATTACGAAAAATAAATTAAGTCCTTTCCGTCTTAGGTCAATAAAGAAAAAAATTACTTCAGCAACTTTTCACTAAATAAATATCAAATAAACATTAAGTATCAAAAAAATTATTGACTTTCGCAAAAATTGGACTCGCATTCTTCATCTTCACTAGAAAAATACCGAAATATTCCCATTTTACTGATTTAGCTACTACAGCCAGTTGATATCAATTTTATTACAAACTGCTAAAACTCTATTTAAAGTATTAAAAATTAATTAAATTTAATGAATGAATTAATATTTCTTAAAAACATTGAATTAGCATCAAGTGTCATCCGTTACAAGTTTAAAAAATTGTATTTGAATTCGAATAAAAAAATATTTTATTAACGATTGAAAATTTGAGCAAGATATATAAATATATATAGGGAGAATGTGATCTAATAGTAGGAATAAAAAAATGTAGTAAAAATGATGACGTTAGGACTTAAATTTTAACCTAGGATACCAGTTTTAGGCTTTTTTTTAAACTCGGCTTGGCGACATCAAATCTTCCTCCTGTGGGAGGATTCATTTCACATATGTTCCATACTGTAAGGGTCTAGATTAGAGGTCTTCTGTTCGAAACGATTTCGTAAAAAATTAGATAGCAACCTAATAAAAAGATTCAAAGAAATGTTAGTACCTCTCTCACACCACTGGTGGCAAATACTTTCGAAGAGGGATCAGAAATTGGGTCACATACAAAGCGATTATGTGAAAAATTAAGCGTATTTGGATATGATATTAAATGGTTAATTCATTCTGTTTTCTGCGCTCGAATTGTTTAGAGATTCCATTGAAATTTGGAAAAAAAGTGTCCTGTGTTCAATAAACTTTGCAAGAGAAAAAGTGCAATAAATTTTGCAAGTGAAATAACTCACATAACTTTCTGTTACATTGGCCATTGAATGTGATTGCATAAACTAGTTTATGGCTAATAAAAATTATTGAATACAGAAAATGGTAAAAAAGGTAAGCTCAAAAAAATTATATTACAAATTTCCGTGAAACAGTTCACTGAGAAGTGATTAATAATGTCAGAAAAAGTAAGAATTACTTAGAAAGCAGTTTTCTAAGTAATTCATTAAAATATATAAATAAGTTATTCTATGAACGTTCCTACTGGACCTTTTTCTCCTTTTTAATGAATTCTCCAAAATTTTTGTTTTTCACATCAATAATTTATTTTAGAAATTACCCCTTTTTATCTTATTATCTAAAAAAATTGGCTGATGTGAAGCATAGAAAATAGAAATGGAGAAGCATAAGCTTTTTTTAAAATAATACTTAACAATTTAAATTTTATGATAAGTTACTCATTTAAAATGGAACTGTTTTCGAATACTTTTGTAGAGCAATTAAAAAAATTTTAAATTTTACAAACTTTAAATATTTAATACTTGTTAATATCCTCATTGAATTATTTTTATGCTTTCATAAAAGAAGCATTAACTATATAATTATTTTTTATAATTTCTGTTAACATTATATAAAATAATTTTATGAACAAATTTTAAATGGCTAAAGATAGCAAATATTTATAGTAAAGATTAAAATGTTCACATAACAAATAAGTTATTGAAGCATTGTATGCAATAAAGTAAAAATATATTTAATGTCAACATTTGCCGAAATTCCAAAGTTCTTATTAAAAAACTTTTTAAGCTATGTATAATATTTTTATAGTAAACATTTATTTTATATATGATATCATAATTCTAAATTTTTTTATCGTCTGCAAATTTAACGGTAGAATTAAGGGTCTGTAATGTTAATTATTATTGAAAACAAAAAAGTCTGTTGAACGAAAGGTTTATAATATAAGTAAGTTCGCAAAATAAATTCAAATATTCTACACAATTTTATTAATAATTCTTCAAAAATGATATAAAATTCAGCTAAGCCTTTTAAACGAAACTAACAATTTGATAAATGTCTAAAGCAATTTCCAAAATTTGATTTAATTTCGATAGAATGCGTAAAAAAAGGAAGTTATGAATGATTTTTTAACTAACAGAAAACCACAAATATAAATTATCTTATCTCTTGTTAGTAAAAAAATGTATAAACATATTTTTTTTCATATTTGAATTAATTTAAATCCAGTTTATTGAGATAATCTTAGACTAATTGGTGCATGCTTATATGCGATGCATAATTCCAAAGTAAACAAAATGTAAATAAAAAGTAAATTTTAATAAAAATAAGTAAAATATTCAATTCAGAAAAACGTTCCTTATTATTACCTTATGTTTACAAAGAAAATGAGAAGAAAATACTAGTCAATGGTATTAATATCTTTTGGGAACAAAAATATAACCTTTGAATTTATTTACTTTACACTTTAATTCTTAAGAAAAATTAAATTAGCCTGTAATGTAAACATTGATTCAAAATTCAGAAATACAGTGGCTCAAAAATTTCAGGGTACATCTTGCTTAAACTTGATAAATTCAATTTCCGAGATATATAGCACTTTACCGAGAAATGTAAACATGTTTTTATTTTTACACATGAAAAATGGTTTAATTTAAAGTAAAAATAAAATACAATCAATGAAAATCTTCTAAACTGTTAAATTTCCTAAGCATTTTAAATAAACATACTCAGAATTTTGCTTCAAAAGATTGAGAGTACACATATGAAATTATTGCAATACTTCCCAAAAAAAAGAGTCTCTTCTAATTTTTGTATTTTTTTTTTGTCTTACTTTTTAAGCCTGTCTTTTGATTTTTTTAATGACCTCTAAACGTCTTTGTAACGGTTCGACCAATTTTTGTGGATATCTGGAGATATTTTACCCCCTTTTTTTGTTTGTTTTTAATTTTGTGTTTTTGAACCATCTTTCGAGTATCCAAATTATATGACAATATTCAATGGCAATGATGTCGGGATACTGTGTTGGTGTGTTTGACTGCTGTTTACAATGAAAAAAACACCATTTTGACATGAAGTGCATTCTGTTTGGGGGCATTGTACTGCTGGAAAATGAAATTGCCCCTTAAATCCAAATTTTTACGAATTTCCTTTAGATTTCTGCGTAGTATATCCAAGTATGCAATCTATTTAGAGTTAAATTTCGTACCCTGGAGGAAGCCATGCAACTTCAAATCACGACGAAGTCACAACCATGTAGGACGTATTTTTTTTTATATTCAAAGCAGTATTTGGCTTTCTCTATTCATTACAATTGCTGTAGTTGCCAAAATTATTGAGTTTCCTTTCATTACTAAATATAGCTTTCTTTCAAAAGTTCATGGTCTTCAATGATGAGTTTGTAGCAAACTTCAGCTGCTTTATCTGAATTTTCAAGCTGATGAACGGTTTCTTTCTAACAATGAGACTTTTATATCTGGCTTTTCTAATGGCATTTCACACAGTTTCAGCACTTACATTGTTACTTATGATTTAAGAAACTTCTGCTGCAAGTTCGATGAATCACATAGTTGCAGCAATGTAAAGAGAAGTGTTAAAAATTTGGTTTTAGATGGAAATTAATTTTTTCAGCAGCACAACGACCCCAAACAGAATACACGTAATGTCAAAATATGGTGTCTTTTTCTTTGTAAACAGCAGTTACACACATCAACACAGTATCCTGATATTATTGCCTTAAATATTACCATATTTTGTGGAACATATTCAAAAAGAGATTCAAAAATATAAAATTAGAAACAAAATCCTTTAAAACTACTGTTGTAAGAGAAATGGAATAAAATAGCTTCAGGTATCACCGAAAATTGGTCAAATCAGTACAAAGAAGTTCAGAGGCCATTATAAAAGAAAAAAAAAACATGCAACTTAGCAGTGAGACTTTAGTTTTATGCGAGATATTGCAATAATTTCATAAGTGTATTCTCAATTTCTTGAGGCAAGAATATGAGTATGCTTATTTAAAATCCTTCTAAAAATTTTCAGTTTAGAAATTTTTCATTGCTTGTACTTTATTTTTACTTTAAATTTAATCATTTTTCATCTGTAAAAATAAAAACATGTTTGCACTTTTCGATAAAGTGCTATTTACATTGGAAGTCATATTTATCGTATAGAAGTGATGTGTACTCTAAATTTTTTGAACCACTGTATATAAAGTAAACATATTTTAAAGTCAGTTCCTTTGCATGGATTAAATTCAGAAATATTGTTTAGATCTAAGCAGTGTGCCTTAAGGTTTCTATAGTTTTACAGAAATTAAAGATAAAATCTTAAGAGTCTATATTCTTTTTCGAAACGGCTATTAGTAGTTTGCTGTACAAAATATTATTAGCAGCTTGCTGCAGAAAAGAAATTCAAATTTATGTGGTGAATGATCAAGCTTATTATATCCAATTCTTAAATTCAAATCCAAATTCAAAAAATGACAGTTGGTACCTATTTGCATAATTGTTGGTAACTAGTAAATAATTGAATATGCTTAACAAAAGAAGAATTTTGTGTAAAAATAATATTATGCTTTTTTATTATACAATTTTGTGTGTCTTTACAATGGCATATTAAATTAAACAGAAATCGAGTAAAAAATATTTTTTAAAGGTACGACTTATCATTTCTGAACTATTTCTAGATTAATTCAAATCAGAATAAGTGCATTTATTTAATTCTGAAAAAAATTATTAAAATCTTGTTTTCAAAACTGTATAATAGTATTATAAACATAGTTTGTGAATTAATTCCATTTAGGATAATGTTTAAGAAGTCTTGCGACAAATAAATTGAAAATATTTGTATAATGGTTGGCAATGAATGTTTTTCCTCCATTGTAATAATGCAGATTCATTTTCCAGAAAAACATGTTTACTTGCAAAACAATTCAATTTGAACAATAAATTATTTCATGACAAATAAGAAAAAAATTTGATTGAAAAAGTAAAATTCTTTGATTGCAAAATAATATCAATTATTTCATTTAGCATCATCCTTTAATAAAGGAAATAATTGTATAAATCAAGTTTTATATTCTTTTTCTTAATTTAATGGCAAATACCAATCCATATTAAATTGAATATGTAAGTACTACTGCTACCAATTTGGTACGTTTATATGCATATTTATATGATGATATCTCTAAATCTAAATTAAATAAATTAATTTCGTATTTTTTTCTTAATTTAGCTCATATTAACCTTTTTCTAAAATGTTGCCTTATTTCCTCATTCATTTCCACTTTTTTTATTTAATTAATGTAACAGAAGCCCTGTAAAAATGCTACATGCCTTAAGAAGAGGGATAGTGACAAATTAAGCCAATTCTTTTAAAAATATAACTGTATTCCCTTTACCTAAAACAAGTCGTATAAAAAAATACCTATTAATGTATCATAATATATAATTAATGGAAATAAATATGTCTGTATTTCTTTCTTTTTCCTGCTCTTGTATCGCTTCGGAACGTATGTCAGTTCGTCAATCCTTCATATAAATAAAGTATGCCTTCCGAGATGGAACAAAAGCGAAGTTTAATTCAAATTTATATATATATATATATATATATACAGGGTAATGAGCGAATAAGCCCTAATTTCAAAATTAAATATCTCTACAACACAGATCGATAGAATTATGCAATTAACTGTAAATTTATTAGCGAAACTGTAAAAATGCTGTACAGAAGTTTAGAAAATATAGTTACGAAAATCGTTAACAGTTGGCTCTCTAATCACAATGCCCATAGACGCTTTCAGTGTGACGTCAGAAATGAAAAATGACTCCCGATCTGACTCCTTATGACTTCTATCTGTGGGGAGCATTGAAAGACACTGTATATAGAAAAATTCCCGCCACTTTAGAAGACCTTGAATCGTTGATTGGTGTTGCACGTGATTGATTCCATATCAGTTGAGACATTGCAAGACGTGATGTCAAATGTCATTGTTCGATTACACAACCTCATTGTTTCGAACGGTGAACGTTTTGAAAAAATTGCATTTTGATTGCAAAGCCCACATCACTTAATTGTTTTTTAATACTCCTTTCAATGAAAGAGTTTTCAGCGCAGATCGCCTTCTGTTAACGATTTTTCTAACTAAAGTTTGTAACTTTTTGTACACTATTTTTACAATTTTGCTAATAAAACTACAGTTTACCGCATAATTCTATCGATCTTTTTTGTAGACATATTTAATTTTGAAGTCTGGGCTTATTCGTTGATCAGCCTGTAGATATATAGATATAGACAGATAGTAGGATATACCGATATAGACAGATAAATTTTATACATCTTTAATATTTAAAACACGTTCTTTTTAATGATGTAAATTTAACAGTCGTTGAATAGTCACATTTTAATTTTTTTTTCTGATTTTCAATGATAGAATAATTTTCTGCCTTGAAATTCACACATCTTTAATTTTGTACAAAATGTCTGATCTCTTGAAGAAAAATTCTGCTATCATGATTTAATGATAGCAGAATGGATAGCCGGATTCCATAGGTTTTGTTAGCCGGATTTAATGATAGCCGGATTCCATAGGTTTTGTTATTCGAGATGTATTCTCTCATACCAAAAGGGTATTAAAAAATTTATTGTGAAAGTTGTATATGTTTCATAATAAAAAACTTTTCAAAAAGAATATTAAAATATACGCATCAAATGAAAATCGCTGTCGCTTAAGAATGTTTCCGATGTATATTTTTCAGTTTAAGCTTCAATTATATAAGTTTCGTCATTTTTTACTTTCCTTTTTCTATAAAATATATTAGTTCTTTTAGAAACAAGACTATAACGTAACATTTGTAAAAGTTGCGTCTGACTCTTTTTATATATCCAGGTAAAGGAAAACCTATTGAAGAAAGCCTGC
>JAPMOQ010004502.1:172663-184062 GCA_026543055.1 Argiope trifasciata | reverse complement strand
ATAAGGCATTTTTTTTAAATGCTGTGTCGCTTTAATAAAATTTGGTATTCAGTTTTTACGTCGAATTCGTAGATTTCTATTAAAATTTTACCAAACGCCACCCAAAGGATATCTGCCTGACCGGCTGTTTGAATATAAATGAAGAAGTTGTAAAATCACAGGAAATCTAGATAGATAAGCTACATCTGTAGCTTAGATCTGTTCATTTAGGAATATATAAACTCAATAATTCTGCGAGGCAATGATATAAATATGACAAATGTTATATGGGATTTTGTTACTACAAGTGTTAGTTTGCTTCAATTTCTTTTTGTTTTGTTTCATTTAATTAAAAAAACGTGAAATTTTGGAACATGAATTCGATTTTTAGATACTATTAAATTCAAGAGGTATTATTACAGAGATTTATCGCCTTAAACGAATCAGGGAATGTACAGTGGATACAGTAAAAATGTAAAACCCATGCTTGTTATTTCGAAATTACTGTACGCCACAACCATGCAAGCTGTTCTTTAGGATAACACCTTAATTTAATAATAAGCTAGAAAATTTTGGAGAGATAACTCACCTTAAAATATACCATAATAGGAATTTTTATCTTAATTGAAAGGTTTTTAAAAGGCTGGAGTCCTGGCCTAGGAGTTTTGCATCTATCTGGTTGTCCCTGATTCGAATCTTGGTTTCGACATGGTTGTTCTTTACTCTGTGTGATTTGCAAAACATCTCCAATGTTAAAAGGGGTTGCAAGCCAGTGTGTGAGTGTCATTTTCATATGAAATTAGAAATCAGACTTCTGCACTTAGGTGCTCAGGGGCCCTTACCCTCAGAAGCTACTGCACAAACTTGATTTAAATTGCTGACAGCACTAACCAGCGGTCTTCTATAATCCATAAGTAAAATCAACATGTTTTTAACAAATGACTGTGTGATGAATGGCCAGGCAAAGAAAACACGTTTTAGATCATGTTATCTTTGTAGGGTACTAGTAGAAATATATGCGTTTCATACTGTTTTTAATTAATTTTGATTATCTGCTATTCATTCAACTTTCTGCCTTATTTATTGCGCTTTTCTTTTAAAAAATTTCCAGACCTAACTAAATTATATGAAATAATTATCCAACAATAGAAAGATGACTGAAAATAAATCACTAGAATATCTTGTGGGATTTTTAACTTCTTTATAATAATGAATGAAACAAATGTAATCAATATCAATATCAAAATTTTACACCAGTTTATACGGAAGAATAAAATCATCTGCTCATGTCTCTTTTTGTTGTTTTTACTCATATAGTTACTTTTTAAAATTGCATCCATCCTGTTCACTTTTTAGTAGGTCGTAAGTGGTCTTTTATATTTGCTTTAGAAGAAACTTCTATTAGCCCTAGATAAAAATTGTACCCTCTTTTAGAACTGTCCGTGCTTTTTACATTCCCTACAATCATGTCATTCTCATCATCATCCTTTGGTTTTATAAATCTTAAATGCTTTTGACAGATTAATTTCTCGAAGTTCTACTATTTTATGTTTGATACCATCCCCTATTAGAATTGTACGCAAGGTAAAAGTAGGAAGAAGAGGCTGCCAAATTATATAGAATTTTATAGAATATACATATAGACAATAGAATCATATTAAATTGCTTATTTATTCCAAATGTCAGAAACTATGAGACTTCGAGATAAACAACAAACTTCATATTATCAACCCCATTGGCAACCTCAATGAACGAAGAAGTAGATAAAATTTTAACTAGTTTACGCATTGAACACACTAGATTCATCTTCATCACATCTCACTTGATGCTAGGGGAACAACTGCCTCTATATTCGAGATGTTCAATGTTAAATATCTGTCCAGCATATATTATGAGATTATCCAAATTTCAATGACCAGCGTTTATAGTTTTTTCAAAAATCTTACTCTCCATTATTGTTCTTGCTGGATAAGGCACCTCATGTCCAATCCTTTGCATTTTTCAAGTTCATAAAGTTTTATCCATTTATTTAAGTCTTGATTACATTTTAGAATTTCTTCTCATATTCCCTTCAAATTGTAATGACTGTTTCAAAATTATATAATTTTACATTTTGTTTGACTCCGTAATGTCAACATTATGGTTCTTCCACCAGAAAACTCCAAACAAACCGAAATAAGTAATACATCTCACTTGAGTAATCAAACTTCTATTCTATTTAGATGCTAAAGGTATAAAACTGATTCTGATCTATCTTTCTGGTTTCGTGTTTAATTATTTGTAAAAACTAGATTCAAGTCCAATAATTTGAAGAAAAAAACTGTCACACTGAATCGTTATATAGAACTTATAGCATAATTTTCTTTATTTGCTTTCAAAACTGTTATGCTGGATGTGTGATGGTCTTGTAGTAAGGTCCAAGCATCAGAACCTTTGGAGGCTTCAGGTTTGAGACACGATTTCACCTTAGAATCGTAGTGTATAACTAACAAAATAAAAAAATTTCACTTAGCTTCTTCTTAATAACTGTCTTAATATAAAACCCTTTCCTTGCAAATTTTATATTAAATTAAAATATGAAAATATTACTTTTTTGGGGGTGAATGCAATAAAGGTTAAAGCCTCAAAATGTTTCTAAGTGATAAATAATTATTTTAGAAAACCAAGAATTAAACCACTAAAATGTAGCATTCTAGTAGTCGAATTGATAAATTTTGATTAATACTTTTGAAGTTATTTTACTAATTAATCACTCTCTATCTCATAAGCCTTTCTCATGTAAATTCTAAATTCAAACCCAATTACAGAAAAAATCTTTTTTTTAAATAAATAACAACTGAAACTAAAGCCTAAAACGTTTTCTATTAGGCAAATAATTGCTTTGAAAACCATGAATTAAATCACCGAAATCTTACACTTCAGTGATCAAACTTATGAATTAATTATGCTTAGTTGCTTTTAAAAAGTAATTTTACTTAGTTGCTCTTTAAACAGATCTCTACCTTATATCATGCACTTTTTTTACAAACTCCAGATTTTAAGCTATATTTTATAAATCAGTGAGCATTTATGAGTGTATGATGATGAAAATTAGGGTTTCACAGAGATGACCATGAATTAAATCAATAAACTGTAGAGAATAATCATTCTCAATGAAATAAATTCATTAGTAATTTGCATGTGCAACTTCCAGGCATCCCAACTGTCCATAATCCTTTGTAATATGACAGACTTCTCCGAAAGAATGTTGCGAAGTGCTTCCCTCAAACCACTTGTGTCGGGCTAAGTGGCCAGGAGGTACTTTATCTCAATTCCCCTATCTCTGTTCACTGCAGAGCCACTAAGTGCTCCTTAAGAGCCTCTCACTGTTCATTTCATAAGAACTGTAAATGCGTTTCATCGAAATTGTAAAGTTCTTTTTAGTTTTGGAGATTTAGTAAGAAAACGTGTTTGCTAGAATGATATTCGGTAATTCTTCGGAGGGAAGATATGACACTAGTTTATTCAGATTCTCGTGAATGTATCAAGTTATCTAATTTTGGATTTGAAGAAGATATGCTTGAAATCGATGACTTGAGTCTTTCTAAAAGAATTTTTATTTCATTCGATGAGCGTTTTAATATCATTTCTTAAACCTAATAAGAAATGTAATGGGTAATTTTTTAATGCCTCAAATTTTATAATGTGCCATTAAAATAGTAATATTTTAACATAATAAGTACATATTAAAATGCTAAATGGAGAGGTATCTATTAAAATACTAACTAGAGAAGTACCTATTAAAATATTAAGTGGAGAGGTTCCAATCAAAATATTAACTACAGAAGTATTATTAAAATGCTAAATGAAAGTCTACCTATTAAAATATTAAATAGAATGGCACCTACTAAAATACTAAAGATGTACTACTTAAAATACTAAATGCAATGATACCTAATAAAATACTAATTAGAGAAATACCTATTAAAATACTAACTAGTAAGGTACCTATTAACCCTTAGCTCTCCGAAATATGTCAATATATATGTTTCAGAATATGTCAAAAAATATATCTATGGAGACAGGAAGTTTGAAACACGCTAGTTGATGACAGTAACTTCCGATTCAGCCCAACTGTAAATATGTGGTCAATTTCATCCTGCCAACGTGTGAAGGTTAAATTAAATTGTCTGTGTGTAGGACACACAAAATTTTTCTTGTTTGGCGAACAACAAAAACTGTTGCTAATCGCACGAACTGTGGCGTGGTCAATCTTGTTGCTCATATTCTGACTTAATGTCTTCATTTTACTTCTGATATTTTAACTCACTTCAACTAGTCCACTTTAAATACACATCATCATGAATGTGGGAAACTTCACCTAAAATGTTTTGATTTTTTAAATACCAATGGTTTTTACACAGCAAATAAAATTTCAGATTTTCTTCCAGACAGTAACGTTCCCAATTTCCCTTATCTGCTAATTGGTATTCAGGTCCAATGTAAAGTCAACTGTTACATGTTTTTGGGAAGGTTCAATTACAAAGATGAAATGTTAGCAGGTATTCCCATGATCGACTGGAAACCAATGAGAAAGCATTGCTGAACTACTATTGGTTGATAAGGAGTTAGATGAATCAGTCAATTAAGAGGAATTCTTAATAGATGCCCATATGATCGACTGGAGACCATTGAAGACGTATTGCTGAAGAGCTATTGGTTGATAAGGAGTTAGATGAATCAGTCAATTAAGAGGAATTCGTAATAGATGCTCCTATGATCGACTGGAGACCATTGAAGACGTATTGCTGAAGAGCTATTGGGTGATAAGGAATTAGATGAATCAGTCAATTAAGAGGAATTCGTAATAGATGTTCCTATGATCGACTGGAGACCATTGAAGACGTATTGCTGAAGAGCTATTGGGTGATAAGGAGTTAGATGAATTAGTTTATTAATGTCTGTCAAGATGAATCATTCATAGGCATTCCTATGATCGACTGAAGGCCATTAAGAATGCATTGATGAAAAGATATTGGGTGATAAGGTGTTGGATTAATCAGTCTATTAAGATGAATCATTAATAGATATTCCTATGATCGACTGAAGACATTGAGGAACATTGCTGAAAAGCTATTGGCTGATAAGGAGCTCAAGTGCACCAATGTGAAGAAATGAGAGGCGGAGATTGTACGGAAATAAAATGCTGCATTTTTTGAAGAAAAATAATAGGTGTGAGGCATATACGAGAAGTCGGAGAACCATGAGTGTTCGGTATTCCTGATTTCTTGGGATTCGAGTTTCTGTGCTTAGATCTAACCGATAAAGATCGGGGAACATCTGGAATCAGCCCTGGAGTAGCCATTTGAGCTGTTAGAGGTTTTATTTTGTTGTTATATTTATTCCGAAATGATCGATTAATTATTTTATGATTAACTTGCAACGTGTGAATTTTGTAAATAAAATTTTCTTAGATGAGAACAAGTTGTTTTTGTGTACATATATAAAGTTGTACGTGAAAGAACTGTTTGCTTACGCTGTCCTCTTATTTGATCGGTCAGGATCAGGATATTAATTACAAGAATTGTCCCATCTCGTAATAATTCGCAGATCTTTTTGATTTCTGACGTATTACAATTTTACATTACATCATGGTTTTAAAGTATTCGTATACGTTTAAAGCACTGGTTATCAACCACATTGGCGATTTTTTTAAATTATTATTTCTTGTATTTCAGACTTATATTTTCCCAAAACAACTTATATTTTCTAAGAAAAGGAAGGCCTGACCTATCATCCAAAGTCATTTATTTTTCAGCTAAAATTTGTCTTTCACTTCCATTTTCTCAAAACTTTAATTTCCATAAAAATTTTCTACCTTTATCATGATATCCCGGAAACTAATAGCGGCATTTACGTAAAAATTTCAGAACGTGTTTTAAATAATACGGGCAATGAAATGAACTGATATTTTTATTGTTGGGGATATACTTTTTCATTTGTAAGTGTTTTTACAAAAATTAAGTTGTGAATTTATGGAAAAAATGAATATATTCACATATTTTTACCCATAGTTTCTTTGCATCTTAAATGTTTTCTTAGCTTTTGTCTCATCTAATTCAGCAACATATTCTATAACTTGTGTACAAAGACAAATAGAATTGCTGCATTACAGTTTTACGTAGAGTGTAAATCATTTTGGTTAAATTTCACTCACATTTACTACAAATTTTCCCATTTCTCAAAATATATTATATTTTCAAAGAATTAATTTTGTATTTATAGGGTTTATTATTAAGAATACATCTAAAAACTATACATTTTTTTTAATCTAATTTTTCAAAAATTTTTCTTCGAACATAGTCAGATACCTTAAATAAAACATTTTTTTCATCCTGAAATTTTTCGAAAAACACTTTTAAAAACACTGCTTTTCCTAAAACTGATCTTTCTCAAAAGTGTCATACCTACTTAATAATCACGTTATTTTAAACAGATATAGTATGTTAATCAATGATTAAAATTTAAATAATGGTTTCCATTTTAAAATACGTATTTAACACTGTGAATCGGTTCCAACAGTTCTGGAACACTCGCAAATATATAATTTGAAATCAAAGAAATCAGGTTCGATCATAAAAATTTAATGTGATATCCTTTAAAATTTAATGATGAAATAAATAAAAAATATTAAACCAATGGCTAGGGTACACTCTTTCATTATTTTTTTTATCAAAACGCATAAAAGAAAACAAGAACTAGAGCTGAAATAAATTCCAATTAATTTAGAATGAATTGAAAGATAATATATTCTCATTTTTATTTCAATATTTGTCTCCAGAAATAAAGTAGTGCATGTTTTGATCTTTTACTCATTTTATTATTCATGATGAGAAAAGAAAACTAAATTTTTAATGCACGTTGAAGTGATTTTCAGTAATAGGTATGCAATTCCGAAGATAGTGTTTATAAGAGAAATGAGAAACATTGAAATTTCAAAATGATAATTAATTTTTTCGTTTCCTACAGAAAAGAGCTGAAATATTCTGAAGGAAATTATCAAAAATTAATTGTTTTAAATCGTGATAGCTCACATCCAAATATAATCATTTTTTCTAAGTAAATTGTGAAAAGGAATGCATTTGATTTTTCCAGTAACTTAAGTGAAAATTAATAATTTTTGAAAGATTCCTATTTCATTTCGTAAAACATTTTTTGCTTATTTATTTGTTGAAAGCTGACTTTTAATTTTTTTAAATATTTTTATATATATCTTTAAATACTGAAGAAGGCAAACAAATTTAAATTACCCTTATGCTATATAAATATATTCATGGCTGAGATTAATTGTTTTTTTTCAGAAATACTTCATTGAATCTTTTCCTAATTCCTTATACAAAGCTATTTAATAATGTATTAATAATGCATTCTTAAAAATATAAACTTTAAAAAATGATATATAATGCTTAAAAATTAATACTTTACGATAAATCATTTAAGAATTAATGTTAAAGCAAACAGATGAAAACTTTAAAGAATAAACGGAAGCGTAGAATGAATTTCTTATAACATAAAATAAATTAAACATACATTTGTTTTAAATATGACATAACTAACTAAATATTTAAAAACATATTAATTATAAAGCAAATAATATATATACTTTTAAGGCCATGTTAACTCTCGGCCAGTTAGAAGACGGCCAGTAGATAACGCATGCATTAGAAAGACTGAAAAATAATGTTCGATCAATGGCAAATAACTGTCTCGACGGACAACTACACGGCTCTCTACTGATTTTTTTATTGCACATGTATGTGGAGAATTTGAAAAGTTTTTTATTTTTATATTTTATTTGTCATAATTTTTATTTTGTTTTCGTTTAGAGTGAAAAAATGTGTCACTTATCATGGATTAATTCCGACATTTTTTGCTTTTCGTTCTGTCTGTTGCACGATTGTGACTGTTTTACTTTTTTTTCATTTAATTTCTCATTTTATATCTATAATTCTCCTAATTTACATAAGCTGATCTCCTTTTTATTTTACCATGTTTCTTTGCATAAGTGTCGATCATTTTAACAATAAAAAAACACAATACAGAAGAAAAGTTCAAGGAAACCTAAACGGCAATTTATAACCAAGCACGGAATGTCTGAATCTATTTTATAAAATTGCAGCAAACACAAATCAATCCTTTTCTTCGTATGTGTTGCCTACTTGCCGTGTTATATATGGTCAAGTGTAAACCCGCCATAATACATATTATATATTAATATGAAATCCTCTTTTAAAGTACCAAGAACTGATAGAAAAAAAAACCCAAACAAATATTTTTGTATGGTTTAATTTAGTTTTCGTATAGTTTGGTTTGATGAATAGATAGTAATGATATACAAAATGCGTGTAATACACTCTTTTCAAAAAGAAATTTATTAGAATATAGCGTAAATGAAAAGAAAAGGAGCTTAGAACGTTATGCTTTTAAAATGAAAGTCAAATCAGAATGTAAAAAAATGAATTCTTAGTTTTAATGTTATGCCGATTATTTTGGAGACTGGTTATCTCATTAGATTTCAAGCAACCTGAGATTTATTGAAATCATTAAATATATAAAGAGAGATATTTTTTTTTCTAAAGAAATTTTTATTTGGAAAGCTACCATAAATATAAGGGATATGAAGGCTTACAAAACTGTTTTTAACGAATGCTATAAAAATATTACATTGATAGATTTTTATATAAAATATATGGTAAACACATATCTAATTCAAATTCATTTCAGTTAAAATTCAAAAATGTTGAGGAAATTGGTGAAATATGTATGTTTTTAGCTTAAAAATAGTTATAGAAATTTGCATACGTAGGAATTTTATCAAATAATATCTTAAAAGTTTTATATAGCATTAAAAAGTATATTCCTAGTTCCAACAAAGGGAAGAAAATTATATTTTTTCTTTGGATGCTTTTTTCTATCTTTAGATGCTGAGATTTGATTGAAATATAGTATAAAATTTTCAGTTTTGCTTGGCAATACAATCGAATACCAGTATCCAAAGATTGAATAAAAATATAGTTTATATTGTAGAAATTGGGAAGATATTTTTTAATTTATATAAAATACTTAAAGCATATGTAAAATATGTTATGTATTAAAGCAAATGTAGAATCTTGGATAGATTAAATCAAACGTAAAATCGATTTTATGGGCCAATATAATTTTATTCAATAATTACATAAATATATGCAAAATATATAGAAACGTCCTTACTAAAAAATTCAATCTCTTTGTATTTGAATTTAATTTACGAATTTTTCAGAAGAATAATTTTTAAAAATAACTTTTAAAGATATAACATAATTTTAGTATGTAAGTTATTCGGATCTAATAAAGAATATAAGATCCTAAAGGATAAACACGGGAATCAAAATTTTTAAAGAAAAATGTTTCAGAAATTCAAGTTTCAATTCTGTGCACCAAAATTGAAATATTTAATAAAGTTCATTTGTTAAAAAACATTGTTTTTTTTTCTTCAATAATATAAAGGTATGCTGTTCAATCTCTTTTAAAATTAGCAGTTTAAGAATGATCGGGGAATTCCTCAAAACCAGAAAAGAAATTTAAAAATAATACTCCACCTTTCCATAATTTTACTAACATTTGATGAATTTTAATTTATCGTTCAATAATTGTACTGAAGGAAAATAAATATAGAACTTAACGTGCATATAAAAAAATATAGATGAAACTAAACAATGAATTAAAATTGCTCCTAATAATTTATGTAGAGTATTCAGATAATTCTTGGATTTTCTAATAAATCAGTTATTGAATTTTAAACCTAAAAACAGAATTTCTTGTCTGCAAAACTTTGCATTTTGATTCTTACCTTAAGAAAATTTTGAAGGTGTTTTAAACTTGCTTTCTAGACATTTTTTTTTTTTCAAAATTTGGTATAATATAAATTTTAAAGTTTCAACCAAAAGTGCCGATATTCGTATATGCAATTTGTGTTAAGAGAAATATATCTAAATACTTTTTCATTATATTTGCGTCAACGATTTTTTATCTTGCCAAAAATTAACACTAGCATCAGATTCTCCATGGCAATTATTTTAGAAAACAAATTCCCCTGCTTTTCAAGTTTAAAAATAATATGACTGCACTTTTCTGTAGGCGTTTTTCTTTAATACATTGACAACTTGGTAATTGGAATTCTATCCTTGCTTGAAAATTCACTTTTCCCACTTCATTGTCATATTTCAAAGGGGTGATATTCAAATTTCAAAAAAATCAATGAGCGGAGAGGAGATTAAAATAATTTGCAGCAATAGTTTAACTTTATTAATGAAACATGTATCATAGCAAATGGTGAAACAAAAGTCGTAGAACATTGATTTTTGATTTGGAGGTTTAGCAGTTTTGCTCTATTAACTATTATTCCCAATAATACTGGTTTAAATATTAACTTGCTCTTAATATTGTCACTAAGATCTAAATAAGCACATTCTCAGTTTTAAACTAACAAACAAGTGCATTGAAGGAAAGTAGTGCAACTTGCGACTTTACAGAAACGACAAGTTGCCCATGACTAATGGGTATCAGCTTTTATACAGGAACAGAATATTCCAGAAATAACTAATTTACATAATAAAGAAAGATCTAGAATGTTAGAGAACATAATGAAACAAACTAAAAATCCATACTTTGAATATAACAGCCATGGCGAGCCTCGAACGCTCAAACTCTGGGTTTGGATCGCATGCTTTGATCATTCGTGGTAAACTTTCTTTATGCAACAATATTATGAAACAAATTAATGAAACACAGAAAACTAAAAGGAATTTTGGTTTTTTGTTAATTTAGAGTTTATGAAATTTTAATTTAATTTCTATATTGATCAGCAATTCTTGTTTAAATATTTACTTGCTTTTAATAATATGAAACAAACAAACTAAGCCTAAAACATCAATACGTATTTTATATATTTTTATTTAGGTTATCTGAAATGCGAACTTAATTAATGCATTTGCCAATAATTCTTATTTAAATATTTACTTACTCTTAGCATTTTGAAACAAACAAATTCAGCCTAAAGCATAAATATATATTTTATGTTTTTTTCGTTGGAATTTTTGAAATTTGAATTTAATTAAAGCCTTTGCCAATAATTCTTGTTTAAATATTTGCTTCCTCTTAATATTATGAGCCAAAACTATTAAACCTAAAACATTAATACGTAATTTGTGTTTTTTTTTATTTATATTTTTTGAAATTTAAAAATTATTACATTTGCCAATAATTCTTCTTTAAAAAGTTCCTTGCTCTTAAACTAAGAATCAGGAAAATTAAGCCTTAAGCATTAATATGTTTTTTATTTAGTTTTCTTAAATTTGAATTAAGTTTATTCTTTCTTTTAACTCATTTATTTTTATAGCAAA
>JAPMOQ010004502.1:160689-172653 GCA_026543055.1 Argiope trifasciata | reverse complement strand
AATGATGAAACTCTAGATTTTGTAGAAAAAAATAAACGAAAAGTAATATTTTTATTTAAATTGTCCTTATATTGTAAATGATCCTCTTACATGGAAGTCAAAAAGGTTAAAAAAAACCCTTGTTGGAATGATGAACACTAGACTTATAGAAAAAAATTAACGAAATGTAATATTTTTATTTAAATTATCACTATATTGTAATTTTTTTTTCAAACTAACCAGATATTTTTGATTATTTACTGCTTGTTCGGAATTATCTGTGTTATTTACTTTCAATAAATTTTCTTATTCATAATTTAATGCTCAAGATCTTCTTTAAGAAAATGTTTTTTTATCAAATAGTGAGAAGTAATAAAATCCAAAAAAATGCTCCTGTTTTTTTCAATACTTTATATCTTAGTCCTCATAGATCAAATAAGAGTATAGAGTAAAAAAAATATTTCTTTTATTTATAACTTATAGGCACATAAAAAAAAATTTGCTCTCATCCAGGTTAATATTATTAACAAAATTACACAACAGTTGAAAGAAGGTATATCTAAAATTCTTTCATTTAGACAAATAAAATTTGGAATGTTCTTTTTACACCCAACTGGCAATTCCTATCACATTTTGATTAATATCTATGCAGAAGTAGACCACTATTTCGATTTTCGACTATTAGTTAACACAACAGTTACAAAGAAAGCTACATCGATAAAATTTGGCACACAGATTTAAAATCTATAATGCGTAATACCTGTCAGATATTACGCATTATATATTTTAAATCTGTGCATAATGATAATACCAAATACCTAAGAGATTGTTAGTCATTTTTAAAGACGCGTTTAGCTGTCTGCCGATTTATACTTTGAGAAAGGTGTACATTCAATAATTAAAAAATGCAATGACTTAAATATATAAGATTTTCTGCGAGATTTTGTGACTACAAATGCAGTTTTGTCTAATTTTTTATCTCAATCAGTTGAAAAAAACAAGTCTAAAATACAAATTGGATTTTCGGATAATATTAACGGCATGCCTAAGATCAATCGCCAAATAATCTACCAAGGATAATATGATTGACTAAAAAATATATTAAATTCTCGCCAAAAGTTAATATTTCGTGAATATTTTTTCTATTGTAAAAATATTTACTAACGGCTAAAATTTACAGCTTTTTAGGAAAAGCGAAGTATATTAATCAGGAATTTGCTAT
Source organism: Argiope trifasciata (assembly GCA_026543055.1). Taxonomy (NCBI): domain Eukaryota; kingdom Metazoa; phylum Arthropoda; class Arachnida; order Araneae; family Araneidae; genus Argiope; species Argiope trifasciata. The sequence goes on along the minus strand of JAPMOQ010004502.1, from coordinate 171,452 downwards.
ATTCTGAAAATTCGCCAGAGATATTTTATTTTATATGAAGAATTCGTCTATATCGATTTTCTAAGCTATAAACATTTTCGCAAACAATGAGAGTTTATTAATCAGGAAGATGTAGCTTATTAATCAGAAATTCGTTGTTCATTGATCAGGAAGTGCTAATAAGTCTGGTAGCAACTTCTGATGATCTCCTGATGATAACTATACGATAAAATCTCATAAGACAGAAACTGTTTTATATGACGTATGCATCTATATAGATTTCCTGAGTTATACATATTTTTGCAATCAACCAAATTAGTTTATTAATTAGGAAGACGTAGTTTATCTATCAGGAAGACGTAGTTTATTCCTCAGGAAATTGCTTAACTCAGAGAACTTGTCAAATAAAAACTGTTTTATACGAAGAATGCATTGATACAAATTTTCTGAGCCTTAAATATTTTCGCAACCAACCACATTAGTTTATTTAATGAGGAAGATGTAGTTTATTAATCAGGAAAACATAGTTTATTCATCAGGAATACGTAGTTTATTAATCAGGAAGGCGTAGTTTATTCATCAGGAAGTTGCTAAACACAGAGAACTTGCCAAATAAAAACTACTTTATATGAAGAATGCATCTATATATATTTTTTGAGCTATAAATATTTTCGCAACCATCCAGATTAGTTTATTAATCAGGAAGACGTAGTTTTTTAATCAGGAATTTGCTAAACTCAGAGAGCTCGTCAGATATATTCTATTTTATGTTTAGAATGCCTCTATATATATTTCCTGAGTTATAAATAATTTTACAATCATCCAGATTATTTTATTAATCAGGAAGACAGGAAGACGTAGTTTATTCCTCAGGAAGTTGCTATACTCAGAGAGAAACTGTTTTATATGAAGAATGCATCTGTATAGATTGTCTGAGCTATAAATATTTTCGCCACCATCGAGATTTCCAGATCTGTGAACACTGAATTTGCTCAGTGAACTGCAAGAACAAACAATTTATTGTGAGAAAAAATATTGCGATAGCAAAATAGAGTTTGGTTTCGTCACAATCGTGTTTTTATTATTGCAGCTTACACCACTTGGTCAGAAAGAAGAAATTGAAAAATAAGAATTGAGAGAAAAAAAGGTAGACAAAACTTTCTTCTCAAGAAAGAGTGAAAGGACTTTTGTTTCAAGTATTTCAAGAAAGACATTGGAAAATGTCTCAACTATGTTGAAAAAATATATCTGTTGCAAGCTTCTTTTTTGTATTTCTATCTTTTTTTCATTTGCGACTTTTTTTTTCATTTCGTGAAGTGAGCTTATTTGTTAGAGAATAAGAGTAACTTTTCTTACAAATGTAATGTGAATTGTGTTGGAATTGGGTCTTTCTTTTCTATTGTATACACGTAAAATTCAATATACAGCGTTTGGTATGTATCTTTATTACATCTCCTAGATGTTTTTTTATTTATATTAAGTCTTATTTTAAGTCTTAAAAATACAAAATCAAAACTCTTATTTTAGGACTTTTTTTTTGTTAAAGGTACAAATAAAGTAGTTCTTTCGATAAGATTTTAATATATATAAAAAAGTAACAAAAATTTATAGTATATAGAACTCAAATATATAGTATATAGAATATATTGAAATAGTATATAAAAATATAATTATGGAAAAGTAAGTTAGCAAATAAAAGTATGTTGAAAAATAAATTAGTACATAGAAAAAAGCTTACGGAAATACTTCGGTATATATTTTATGGTATATAGTAATTCTTTAGAACATAGAAAAGTAAGTTTAGTAAAAAAAGTAAATAAAAATGAAATCTACTGTCACAAATATCAAGTTATCATGTGACACCATTGATTTTTTAAGTCAAGTTTTATCAGCCTGAGAGAAAAGCATTTTTTTCAAATGAGTCATTTTTCGTACTCACTAACGTTTAGTAAAACGATGGTTATTTTTACCGTTTCAATTTTTTTTAAATTTCTCGAGGTCAAGACTTTTATGATAATTTATATTCATATGACTTTTTTCACTAATGTTATTCATATGACAATTGTTTGTCTTTTATGACAATTGATATTAATATCTTCCAAAATAAATAATTTACAACAATGGCCTCTTTGCATTAGAATTTCAAAAATTATTTTATCCTTTTTAAGATTCTAAAAATTTTCATTTTCAATAGCTACAATTTCATACAATATAATTTTTTACTCAATTTAAAAAATTATATTTTATTTCAATCTATTTTTAAATGTAATAATGGAATTCAAATTCACTTATCATTTCACCTATAAAGTGAAAGCCATAAAGCAGAACCGGATACTTGTCATCGTTTATATCGTTTTTCAGACGGAAAGTCGCCAAATGGGTCAACCTCTTTTTTTATTAAAATATATTTATCATTATATTAATGAGTTTGGAGGATTTAGAGAAATTTGATTAAAATTTCTTTCTCTGGTGCACTGTTCTTTGGTTTTTTCCAAACAACACAGTGAAATTTTAAAAAGGATGCATTCCATGATAATCTTACAAGAAAATAAAAATTCAATATTGCAGACACGATATCATTATAGTTATTAAAAGTTTCAGACTCGAGTTAAATATTGCAGACACGATATCATTATAGTCATTAAAAGTTTCAGACTCGAGTTCGTGGCGAAACTCCAGGTTTATGGTTTCCATTAGAAAAAAACTTTTTTTTAATAAAATGTATGTATATATGTATGTTTATAACAAGGGTGATTGAAAAAGAATTTGAAATCACTATGCAATCTTTAAACAAAATTTTGGTATACAATCTTTAAACTAAATTTTTAGGTTGCTATCAAAGTTGAGGTGAAATGTGTCGAAACGAAGTCTCCGCTCGAAAAAAAATTAACACAATAACTACAAAACGACAAACACAAGATAGTTGCATTTTAACACACAAATTTATCAGCGATAATGTAGCCACTGATCATATTTTTAAAATCAACCGGAAATTAACTGTCTATTGGTTCATTTCTTCTGAGACATATAAATGAAATTATTCAAAAATGCTTTGATTTCAATGCATCAAATTTGAAAATGGGAATCTGGGGCTATAATTGTAGTTGGTAGTATGCAAGAGAGTTTATGGAGACCATTTACACTGTTTAAAGTTTATTTGGCAGACTAAGTATCCAAGGACTAACAAGGACAATAAACTATATTCCAGTTTATCAAATTCATCACATTAGCGAACCATTCAGGATCAAAGAATATTCCAATTTTCATATCATAAAATATTTAGTTTATAGGTATTATTTTTTTATTTGGGGAGGGGGGGCAGTTATATAAGAAAATCTGCATTCTAAAGCTATTCCATCAATACTTTAAAGGAAGTTTCAATTTAAGGTGATTATAAAGAACTTTTCAATTTAAAGTGATGACAGAGAAGTTTTAATTCAAGATTATAAAGGAAACTTCAAATTCTAAACGAGATTTCCATTTAAGGAGATTATAAAAGAAATTTTAGTTGCTAAAAGTGGTTTCTATTTAAGGAGCTTTCGATTTTAGCATATTAAATTAAGATAATGATTAGAAGATGTTTTATATTCTTTTCAAAGGAGCTCTTGATAAGAGGAATATTAAAAATAATTTTAATGGAAGAATATAAAAAAAGTTGCTTTTAAATGTTTGGTAATGGAGATCTCCATTCTGAAATATAAATTTAATGTTAAATTAATTGGGTTAGTTTGAAGCATTCGTATATTTCTATTTTAATAGCAATTGAAATGCTCTATTAGCAACATATTTGATAAATTTTAGCATAATTGTATACATTTTAGTATCTAGTCATCATTATTCCTCAAAATTCCATCAAAAATTTACGCTGCGTTATTCAATTATATTTAATAGAGAAGCCATTTTCAAAATCATTTCGCTTGCATTGAAATCGCAAATTAATTATTTTCTCAGAATTCTCAGTCAGAAAATTACATTTCTGCTAAACTGTTCAGGTACTCAACGAATTACCTTAATGATTAAAAGTTATTCCATTATTAATTATAAAGACTTTTATATTTAAATCTAAAATGAAAGGTTTAAACAAAGTTTCACAATTTGAAATTATTACTCTGGATATTATTCTTAAATTTAAAAATTCAATATGAATTTTCTGACAATGTCCAATATTTTGGGTTAGAAATGGAAAAAATATATTAAATATTTGAAATTTCAAACTGATATTTGAGCATAATAATGAATAATTAAACACTTTTGGAATTTTAGAGAATATAATAACTTAAATCTAATACTATAATACGAGGAATGGTTGCCAAGTCGAAAATCACCCCAGAATTAATAAATTCCGGTAAACTTGGGGGTCTGGGGTTTTTGGCCACGAGGAATCGATTGGTGTCGGTTTTGAAGCGCTACGGTCGAGCAGTTCGGAGTTACAGATAGGATATTTTCAAACTTTATTAGTTCGCCATAATGGCTACTTAAATTTTCAAGCGGTAAAGTGCTGCCATCTATAGCCAATATGGCGAACTAATAAAGTTTTATGTTTATGCTGTTATAGATTTATAATATGTTTCTTATGTATGTATATATGTTTGGTTTTTCTAAATAAATTTGTCAAAAATATTGAACTTCAACACACTTTAATCTTTACCTTTACTTTACCGTTGTATAGAATAGTTCCCTTTCCAAACTCTAACTTTGTTTAGAATAGTTTACAATGGTGCACTTTAACCGGTTATCTTTTCACCAATGGTTTCACAAATTTTCTTATGGCATGTATTGTTTTGATAAATCACAATTGAAAATTTAAATCTTCGATAGCTGTTTATATCGAATTTAGCTTCGATACCTGTTTTCTCCGAGCGGAGCTCGGTCACCCGCTGGTAAATTCTAAAATAACATTATACAGGGTGCGGCATATAAATTCGGACAAAGTTATTACACCATAGAATCGAAGTTAATTGTTCTTTATAATTTTTGCTTATTTCTTTTTGTCTACCACCTCAATTATAGCATATTTTATAACTTATTTTAACATTCCTCGTCCCCATTAGTGATAAAATATTTCCTCCAGATGTGTTGCCTTTGTGTTTACTAGACACTTTAAGATAACCAGATGTTGCAGATGGTCTCCTTTCGGGACCTGAGGCATCTATAGCTGAAAGAACAGACGTAGCTAATTCCTCGTCCAGAAGACAGTATCAGTGCTTTTAGAGACAACGGAGCGTCTAAACATCTGAATACCAAATTTCCCTATTGTAAGTGGACCCCATGTTCCAGAATTTTCGGTGCGCCTTAATTACCTTCAGACGATGGACTAGCGCCACTGAAAGGGACCTTTTACTGGACATGATTGGAAGTAGGACCAGTAGCCACTGAGAAAGAGAAGGAGGAGACTGTAGCTGAGATAAAATACGCAGAGTGTTTTGAAAAAAAAAGAGTTTCTGGGAGACTTCAGGAGTACGCCCACGAATCCAGGAGATTTGGAGTGCCGCCTGAAATGATCGCTGACTTTCCACCCCGTGAATTCCCAGTGGTTTGGTGTTTACGATTTGATGGAGAACTGATCTTGAAGTAAAAACCTTCAACTTCGACTGTTGTGGAAAGACGAATTTTTAGTTCATGGTGTAAATGGCAACTATTTAATCAAGATAAAGAACGAGTCGTTCTTTGTATATAAATAGGGCTGTAAAATAAAGAAGTGTTTAAAAAATCTAAGTATTCTTTGATCTATCTAGATCAAGACATTACAGTATGTCTTAGTTTATGTATTGATTTGTATCACTATGCTGTTTTAAAGTTGAAAAACGAACAATATAAAGTTATTTGCTTGTTTAATGTACATCGGCAAACGGTGTCTGATACAGTCTATCATTTCAGAGAGCTTGGCAAATGATTGCCAAAATGCAGGAAGTGAACTAAAACGTATAGTGAACTGCTTCAGCAGCCGTAAGGTTATCAAACATTGAGTTCAATGAAATTTGAAAGTTACTATCAGAAAGATCGCTCATGTAACGAATGGCAAAACCAGAGCTTGGGCTGAAGTCTTACAAGGTTCAAAAAGTTCAGCTTCGCAAGGAATGAAAAAAAACTCGAAAGGCTCCAAAGACACCGAAAACGTTTGAAATGAACCGCATGTCAGCATTGATTGAGATTTTTCTTATCATTATTCGTTACTGTCAAAATTCTCGTAATCCTAGAACAATTGGATCAGATCTGTAGACTCACAAAGGACTTCAGCACTTGTTGAACGTCACAAACTCCAAAGTTGGTCATGGTCTGAGGCAGAATTTGAGGAAGCTGTGAAACATCTCTGAATTTTGTGAATGATTTTCAATAAGTCCTTCAGCAATTGTTGAACACCACAAAATCCAAAGTTGGTCATGGTCTGATGCGGTATTTGTGGAAGCTGCGTAATATCTCTGGATTTTGTGAATAAGAGAGATTAAATAGTTCAAAAGGTGTACCGGTGAGACATTCTAGATGTTTTATATTTCCATGTGCACTTCGTCATTGTAAAATGGGAATTTCAACATCACCTCACAAGGCTAAAAGACAGAAGAGAGGTTAAAGGAACATTATATGGATGTGATTACTATTTCTGGGGAATGGGCACAACTCTCGCCGAATCTCAATGTCCATTTTCAGTCTAGAGCTTGCACTAAAGGACACAAAAATTTAGACTATGTACAGCAATCGCTGCTGCTGGAATGGGGTTGCGGCCCATTGCTGAAAATTTCAATAAGCAGTGAAGCATTTGCAGTAAAGTGTTTGCACTTCTGACTTATTGCAAAAGGTGACCACTTTGAAACAAATTAAATTTGTAAATTAGTTAAAGTCTACTCTTATTATTATTTGTAATATTTTGTTAATTTATTTATTTTTAATCAAGATGTATTAAAAATTGTTTGTCCAGGTAATTCTGCCACATCCTGTAAATAATTTTAAATAATTGTACATTCATTTGAAATTTTTATCCACAAGGACTTACAAATTTAACTCCAAATTCAGATTATGTATATATTATTATTTTTGTTTTAATTTTCCATAATGTCATATGAAATCTACAATAAAAATGATATTGTTACGAGCGTGTACTTTTGCTGATACTGTCATCGTAAGGAAGGCATATTTTCAGTAATATGTATTGGGTAGTGAATGGGTGTGACGTCAGAGGTCCCAAGGCTTTGTGACAAACTTGACGACTATTTAGTGACTTGGCGACGAATTTGGAGACTTTAGTGACAAAGTGGAAAGTACCCGAAGCATCGAGAATTTTCAAGATCCGTGCACTACTAGCCAAGATAGTCTAGAATGCTCCTGATTGGTCCAGAAGATGTTTGCCCGCCTCCCGCCGGTATATATAAGGGCCAGGCATCTGAAGCTGCGGTGTGTATTAGACATGCGGAGCAACGGAAAAAGGAAAGCAGACCTGAAGAAGAATCAAGGTGAATCAGGCGAAAGCAGCACAGTTGAATTAATCGAAAAGGGGAAGACCTAACAGAGAGGTCTTGAACAGAGGAGTCCTGAACGGAGGACTGTTGTGTGGCATATACTGACGAAGCCTGAGGCGTGTGTCGTAGTCGGGAACGGAGCTGTCCTGAACTGAGTAGTAGTCCCGTTATGCGAAGTAGTGAGTCGACAACAAATTCAAGAAGAGACAGAGTAATAGTTTCAGCCTGTTCAGGAGAAATCTATCTGAGCGTAGAAAAAAATCCCTTAAAGATCCCCTCTCCTGCTGAATCCGGTGTGGCCGCTGTGGGAGCTGTAGACGTTGTCTCTACGGAATTTCTGCCTTTTTCCTGACAATTATCTGCCATGTGCTGTCCTGTGTGTTCGTCTCGGCTGTTTATAGTTATCATTTGCACATAGTTCTGTGGTAAATATTTGTCGTCTGTAGGCTGTCCTGTCTTCGTCCTGTAAATAAATGTCTGTGTTGTGTCATCTACTGAAGGACTGGTCATTGTCTTATGTCATCATCTTCTCTAACACCGTACACACCCACTATACAGATAAAAAGAACCCGACGGATTTTAGGGTAAGAAAGATAGGAAATCCGTAATAATATTAATAAATAATTTATTTATTAAAAATTCTATTACAGTGTCTTTGTTTAAGAGGAAGTTTCAGCGTTAAAATATGATGTATATAGAGTGTCATATAAATTTTCTTTACCAGACCAAGAGGTACTCGTAGCTTTTATACACCAGGGACATAAATGCAGCTATTTATCTCTTCGGAAGCACTTGCATCTTTTATCCATTCGTTGAAATGGTTGTTAGTCACAAATAGTCTTCGATAATGCTACCCTTCCAAGATATATTTTTTGTAGATATAAGAGTTATCTTCAAAGAAGCTTTCAATTCAGACTAATTTAGCATATGATGTCATGAGATCCTTGCTTCTTGTTCTGCGAAACATCGATCATGAAGTGAGTCACATTTTCACTCCTTATTTTGCTCGTTGTGACAGTCACTCAGCACGAAAAGCGCTCTTGACGGGAGTCACATTTTTAATTTTTTCCCACTTTTTATACAAATCACTTAATATGAAAAGGGCTCATGAAGCGAATCACATTTTTATTTTGAGTTTACTCGTTATATGAATCTGTTGCTATTTGTGATGAAACTCGTTATGTTTGGGTTCGTAGCCAGATAACATGACCACAAGACAAAACTGATCATTCTGTCTTGAGGATGTTACCTGGCTTATAAAGCTACCATTACAATACTTACCCCTCCAATGAGTCGTATGTGAGACGAACACAATTTGTCACTGTTTAATGGTGACATATTAGCTGTTGGAGTCAATTGCGCATCACTTATTTTTATTGGCTGATTATTTATCAGCTTTTTTATTTACTTACTTATTGGCCGATTATTTATCATCGTTTATTATTTTTATTTGTTGGCTGATTATTTGTCAGCGTAATTTTTTATTGGCTGATTTGTAATCTCCATTTATTAATCATTTTTTATTCAGGTAGAGGACGCTACAACATCTGCACGAAGGTTACGATTTTCTTATTTTCCTCACCCTAGGTTACCAATTGTACGATTGGCAATAGCGAGAATCAAACTTGCAATGTTTGGGTTCGTAGCCAGATAACATGACCACAAGACAAAATTGATCACTCAGTCTCGAGGATGTTACACGACTTATAAAGATTTCCCACAAATCACTCAATATAAAAAGCGTTCCTTAAGCGAAATGTCCCTGTGATATACAATTAAATAATTAAAAATATTTATTAAGATTTGATTAAACACTTACCAACAGTCGTTTCAATGCGTCTCTCCGCATTAGAGATAAATTTTGTCAGAAATTCTTCTTCGTAATGCAGGCTTGTCTGGCATATTTGAATGACGACTTTTTAATTGAACCGAAAACGTTGCTGCTTAATTCTTCAAAATTACCTTTGATTTCGACTTTAAAATAATATCTATCTAATAATCAAAGATTGTCGCCATTTGAATATCAGCAATAAAATTAATCAAATATTAATTTTTTTTCGTGTTTCAAATATAGAAAAAGTATTGAAAACGTCAAGGAATCCTAATTCGAGAATAATGTAGAATTAATTAAAAAAATACATCCAGAATTATTTACTGATTATTTTTTATACGAAACGAAGCAGTTTTTCCTCAAAATATTATTATTAATTATTTCCTTAGTGTTTATTTATGGGGAATATATGAGAATATAATCTTTTCTAATTGGGTAATTTTGAAAACTTTTCTTCTTGGGAAAAGTCTATCTGAAGCTGCTTAATAATAAAATGTAAATTATGCGAATATTTTTATTGTACTGAACTCTCTCAGCATCTTAATATTTTCTCGTCAAAATATAATCCGAAAATCATTGTTTCTCAATCAAATCATTGTTAAAATGATTTTTTCTTACGGCTTAAAAGGGTAGCATCATTTAAATCGGAAATACCTTGAATTAAATTTGCTTGCAGTTCACTTTTATTCTCAAAATAACAAGCAGATAGCTTTAATCTTACTGAAATAATATCTTTGAACCAACGAAGAGCATCCGATGTTGCATTGTTAAAATGAATCTTATATATATACCAGAGATGTGTATTTCAAATAAATAACATCGTTATTTGCCATTCTTAATTCAGAAGAGGGATGCAGCTTTTTTTTTTTTTTTTTTTTGTTCAATTTTAAAATTTTAACAAAATGCAAGTATTTTTTAATATCAGAAACAGAAATATCAAATTATTCTAAGAAATTCATAGATATATAAAACCATTTAGATAATATTTTATTGTAATATATTATTTTCAAAATCCTTATTTCTTCACAGAGAAAATATTCAGAATTCTTCTTTTTCATATCATTAAAAAAATTCTTTTTAACAGTCTTGAGATCGAATATCAAGAATTCATCAAACATACTAAAACGACGTTTCATTTTTTTATCGTTTCCAATAAACTTAATAGAATTTTCTCTCTTACACTAATAAAAAATTAGAATTTAATTAAATAATAACAGTTTTGTAAGCCTAAAAGCCATATTGATTTACATAAAATAAGAAACAGCATCATTCGAAATTATTTTCCTGTGTTTGATTTTTGTTTCAGAGGAAAGGAAAGTCACCTTTCTCATGTGAACTTTTTCAACGCCATTTATTAGCACGAAGTCACAAATACATAGTTTTCAGAGGAAAATAGTCACCTTTCTGTTGAAAACTTTTTCGACGCCATATGTTAATGAGAGGTATGAATGATTCACGTGAAAAAGATGACTCTCCTTTCCTCTGAAGAAAAATCAAACACA
>JAPMOQ010004502.1:118062-159726 GCA_026543055.1 Argiope trifasciata | reverse complement strand
TGTAATAAACCTGAGAGTTTAATTCCATACGCTAATATCTTTTTTTCCTTATTATTACTTCATGTTTTAGCTATTACTTAAAAAAAATTCATCTACGTATTTGACGCACTGTATAATACTTAAACCACTGTGGATAATCCTTCCAAATGAAAAGAAAAACTGTATCGAACTTTGTAACAAAAAAAAGAATGCCCAGAGATGTAATATTTTGAAATCAATTCCACTCACTGCAGAAAAAGAATTGAAAAAGTTATTTCATATATTTCATTTCTTATTTTATTCCCTTTGTTTCAATAATTCGAATTCAAGGAACCAAAAAACGTATGGAATAAATTTCGAAATTTTTAACTTCCGATCTCCGTTTGGGTTTTCCAGGTAAGCAAGAGAAAAAAGACTAAAGGTAGGAATTCCTTTTTTAAGAAGAGAACAAAATTGAATTTGAAAGAAAAAATAAATCCTCGAACCAGAGACTGCTCCAATCATCAAATTCAAAAAAAAAATTTGAAAAAAATACTGCAACAAAAATAAACACGTGTTAGCAACAAAATCGAAGGATTGCAAAAAAATTGAATAATACAATAAAAATAATAATATAGAACTCTTAAGAAACAAAAATCCTTTTCTTGAAACAAAAACATTGTTATAAGTAATTTTCAGATTTTTATAAAATTTTAAACATGACAGTGGAAATAATAACATAGAATACTTAGGAAACAAAAATCCTTTTCTTGAAATAAAAACATTCTTATAAATAATTTTCAGATTTTTATAAAATTTTAAACAAGACAGTGAAAATAATAACACAGAATTCTTAGGAAACCAAAATCCTTTTCCTGAAATAAAAACATTGTTATAAATAATTTTCAGATTTTTATAAAATTTTAAACAATACAGTGAAAATAATAATATAGAATTCTTAGGAAACAAAAATCATTTTTTGAAATGAAAAACATTGTCATCCTAATTTTAAGATTATTTTATAAAATTATTAATAATTTGTTAGTTTCTACTCGATTGCAAAATTTTTGTTGAAGAATTAATAAGAGTCAGTCTTATCTATATACAGTGGCAACGGTGGCCTTGTGGTAAGGTGTAAGCCTCGGAATCAGAGGTTTCCAGGTTCATAACCGGTTCCATCCAAGAACTGTCTTGTTTATGGGCCTAGTGCATGCTAAATCCGGCTGGATCAAATATTCTCCTGCTGGTATAATATTGAATCTTGGAGACGGGATGCCAGCTCAGGGTTCGACCTTGTCATCTAATCAGTCAAAATTAAGTGTTAAATTTGAATATAACCCTACATTTGCTTTAAAAAGCAATGCACTAAACCCTCGCATATGACTCAATAATTTTTGAGAGAAGTTGTTTGTGTAATTTAAGTACTTCTAATTTCAGACAAACATACCGCACTTAAAACCATAAAATTTAGGAAATAGTCGTATCAGTATATAGTATCGACTCAAAGCATTTCAAAGACCACATTTTAAAATTTATTGTTTGAAATTTTTTAATCGCTATTTTTTTTTTTACTTTGATGATGCTTACACTTATTTTCCAGTTCTAGCATTTTATTATACAAGGCAGCTGTAATTAAAGTTGCATCATTAAATTATCATAAAAGGAAATTTGTGGGACCAAATGTCATCAAACTGGTTATATTTTAATGGAGTTCATGAATTTTTTTTTTCTCAAAAAATTCAAAAACTCACCACCAGTTGTGAAATGGTGGTGTATCTGTATTGTTAAGTAAAATAAGGTATGAAGAGGCTAGTTTAAAATATGCTTAATCGTTTCGGAAACTTGTTACAAAAAATGTTCAATTTGCGTTTTCTGTAAAGTACTACTTATAATGGAAATCTAAACAATTTGATGGAACTGAAACTTACAATACACCGACATTTGCATAACATTTTTCCTGATAGGTTAAGAGCTACTACAGTCAAATCCGGTTAATTGATACACCGGGTAATCGGACCAGCCGCTTAATCGGACCGAATCTTAAAGAACCAAAAAAAATCCTATGTACATAAGCCTAATATTATTCGCTTATTTGAACCAAAATTCCGTTTAAACGGACCAAAGTAGGTGGCAGGGAAGATGAAAAAGAAACCACAAGTCGCCTGTGTACAGCAGGAAGTCCGAAAGGGAAAAAAACCAGTGGGAGGTGAGCAATCTCGATGTTTCTTAGAACGGGCAACTCGGTAGTAAGTTCTTCAAACGTTGACTTGAATTTGATAAGAACTTTTTTTTATTGTGCTTCAGATGCTGAGTATCGTGTAGATCGTTTCGAAGAATTTGTTTGTAAATTTATTTTTCAATGAATGAAGTTCATAGGCAACAGTAGTTCTTGTTTGTATGTTCGCCATGCGCGTGTGCCGCACAATAAAGGTCATAATGACATTTTAATATGTTACGTATAGCACGTCTCGTCTTGTAACATAGGGTATGTTCGTGTAATCGGACCAGCCGGTTATAAGGACCAAAATGATCGCGTCCCGATGTGGTACAATTAACCGGAATCGACTGTATTGAAAATGCAGTAATTTGATTTAATTTGAATTCAGAAAATGGTGGCTTTGTAATACGTTTCAGAAACGATTAAACACATTTTAACCCAATGAATACATGTTCTATTTTGCTTTAAAATATATCATACAACTCCATTTACCCCCTAGTGGACAGTTTTTGAACTTTCTTTTTGGGTAGAAATTCTCATGACTTCTTTTAAACTATTACCTTGATAACAATGATACAATAGTTTTCCTTTTAAGACTATTTCAAAATGGAACTTTAATTATAACACCCTATATTATAAAAAGGAAATCTGTGCAAAATCTAAGAACAATAAAACAATTCGTCAGAAATATAAAACAATTTTTAAAAAATATTTCTTTATATTTCTGACGAATTTCATTGAAAGTTGAGACTTCTTTTGATTCAATAAAGTTCTCCATCTTTCTTTCATAATTGATGTGAAAAATCTTCCGTCCAAAGTTTTAATTGCATCACCGTTCTCATGATTTTTTTCGGTTATTATTCGAAAATTTCTCTATTATTAAAAACAAGAACAATTAAAACGCCTATTTTTAATTTTAAATATATATTTTCCTGAATAGTTGAAATTTTCTGATTTTTTTATTTGTAAATCAGCTGGCAAAGGTTTTATTTCTTCATCTATTTCGGAAGAAAAATTAGTTTACCAAAAATTATACAAAAACTATTCTTTTTAAGTCTAAAAACTATTCTTCTTTTTAAAACTAATCTTTTTCTTTATTTCTCACATACATAATACAGAAAAAGTATAGTAATTGTTCAAGAATTCTAACTCAGGATTTTGACGAATATCCACATTTTAGACCTCTTTTTGTTCAAAAAACACAGTTTGGGGAAAATCTTCGACTGTCTATTGCAAAGATATTCAAAAAGTACTGAGCCAGAACGTTGAAATTTGCTTCGTAGTACTGTAGATTTCTATCAAATTTTGAGAAGGCAAGGAGCAAATCTGTGCGGCTATTTGAATAAAATTTATCATGATAATTACAAAACGAAGAGAGCTAAAGGGATAATATTCCGTACACGCATTTAACATGTTTAATAGAGACATTTAACAAATTAACAAATTTTGAAACGATTAAAAATATTATATAACAAATATATGTATAATATAACGAATAAAAAATATTAACAAAAAAATCCAAAAGGAATTTAAATTTGTAGGCCGATTACATTGGTGTAACACTTTTATTAAAAGATATGGGAGAAATATTTGAGATGACCAGTCTCACAGACTTACTTGTATTTATCGTCTTTATTTTACCAGATGGAGGTTTGTTTAGTTTCGTTATGTACAATATTTTAACTGATATGTGTTTTGTTTTGAATTTATCGTCTGCTTTAACAGACAAAAAGGCATAAAATCGATAAAATTTTCAAACATTTTTTCATTAAGTAAAATTGCAAAAAGAGATAAACAGATAATTTGGATATTAAAGATATTACGTAGAATTGTAATTTTAATCACAAGTGGTTTTATATATTCTTCATTTATTCTAAAACGACGAAATTTTTCGTAAGCACAAAAAGAAAATGGGTCAATTAGATAGCAAAAAGGAATGCAAATTAGTAAATGCATGATTATTTCTCAGAATGAACAATTTGTATTGTCAAAAAATTCCAGACATTTGAGATGTACAAAGATGACGGTTTCTTCTGGAATATCTAAAATTGCTTCCTAGAATACAAGAAAGAAGATATCTGAAATAAGAATGTGCGCAAATTCAAAAACTAAAACATGATGTGTAAAGGAATATTGCTAGTAGATTTACATTAAATACTGAAATGAATCAAAATATTTCCTTTGTTCATGCTGTTTGTTTTGAATGAAAAATTTTAATCAGACTTCTCTTTTAACTAAAAAGATGTTTTTGTAAATTTTCTTTCCAAAATAAGCAACACGGACAAATATCAATTTGTGTATGAAAATAGAAAATTATCTGTCTCATTAAAAGAAATGCATGAATATACTCTTAGAGATATCCTATATCCATATCACATTTAAGGCAAATTAATTTTAAAGTCATACTTTTTTCCTATTTCTGCTGTTTTTTTATAAATCTTTTCTTAATAAATGTGTGAAAAGCATTTTAAACCATTATGATTCGGTTAAAAAGATTTTTTTATCTGAATTTTTTTATTCTTTGTAACGTACATTTTTAAACACAATTAAAGCGCAATTTAGTGTTCTTTTCTTAAAAATTGCAAATGTATTCCTTTTGTAGAGAAAGGCACTTCTTTTCAAACAGGCATTTGTATGGGAAAATGAACACTCAAGATATTCAATAAAGACGGAAATATATGTAAAATAAATCATCATAAATTAATTAAAAAAATAGTAGCACTCATTTATCCACGAATTCTGATAATCTTTCTAAAATACTTTCAATTATTTCCGATTCATATATTCTACCTTATTTGTAATTTCTAAATGCATATTGGAAGTCACTTTTTAAGGTGCTTTAAAATAGCCTATTGCCTTTTATGAGGAAACACTCTTAATACTGAAGGACATCTTTGAAATAAGAAAAAAAACCATATGTTGCTAGTCAATTCAACAAGGAGGATGCAAGAGAAGCTGATTTTCTAAGAAAAGTTATCGTAATCTTTTAAATCATTTCACACAAAAATATACAATGTGCAATTCATCTGTGAGTAAATTGTAAGCTGGCACTGGGGTAACGCGTCTTCCCCATATTCAGGGCTTCTCGGGTTCGAGTTCCAGTATGAGCCTCGTTATTCTTCATTTGTATTCTATCTGTGAGACGTGTAAAAAGGGGTTGTGAGGCTCCCTGTGAAAAGGAATTGTTCAAGCAAATGTATGTGACGTATTCCTATGAGCTCGAAGGCAAACTTCTGTAATCTGGGTGCTCAGGAGTCTTTATATTCAGCAACAACTGCACCCCTTTTCCTTGCAAACCCAACCACATCTTCATCATCAGTAATTTGTGAATGGTACCTAGTGAAATGTTCGATCTTTTTGTATATCTCCTTTTGTGATTCGATTATCTTAACTTTTTATACTTGTAGTGGTGTTGATGTTTATGCCGTTAAAGTAGTCACTGGTCTACTTTCCTTTGAAATGGACTGACTTCGTTTTTTAAGCTTGCAAAACCTCTATTACGGAGTAACACAGATTCCTCATAAGCCTCATATGACACAACATAGAATTAAAGAGACAATGTTTTAGAGCAAAAATAAAATATAACAGTAATTCTCGTATATGTCACATTTATCTTTGGAATCAGTGGAAGTGTCCAACTCATACTTTCTGACATCTAATGAGTTGTCTACTTTACTATTTGATAATCCATTTCTGTCATCTGGCACCTATCTAGTTTTCTTTGACTATTTGTTAATTTAGTCAATTTTTTTAGTTTTTTTTTTGTTTTATTTTGAACCAAGTTTATTGCTGAGTTTGTATGTTTGGTAATTCAGCTTTGTATTTTGAATTCTAATTAATATGCTTGTTAATCCAATCCTCTATGCTTAAATTGTAGTAAATGGGAAGAAAATATTTAAATTGATAGTTGTTTCTAATTTTATTTATAAAACTCTTATTGCACTGGATATAAAATGTATATTTAAATTAGTCATTCCCATCATTCGAATTTCATTATTTGTATGATAAATTGCTCCATTATCGTTGATTTTGTAGTAATTTTGAATAAAATGTGCAACATGCTTTAATGAAATAAAAATTTCTGTTTCTTTTTTCTTTATCTTTGAACAAAATGTAAAATTTCGTATAGTCATTTTTTATTGTTATTAATACATTTTGCAAACGAAAGATGAATTATTTCTCTTTTTCGCGAAATTTTCCTTTATTTTTTGCAGATTCTTTTCAAAATTATAAACAAAGGCTTTCAGGTTACATCGAAAAGTGCTATATTTATATTTAAAGAGTACTTACTATGAATTCTCGTACAGGAAGACACAATTTCATAAGAAATTAACTTCTTACAGCGTTTCTTTTAGGGCCGGGAGGAAGAATAGAGAATCACCTTTCTTTGGTGAAATATTTCATGTTCTTTGAGTCAAAAGCAAATTATTTTTTATTTATATACTCACAGAGGCTTTCAATTTGTATTGAAAACTGTGCCATGAGTTCGTCCATTAATGGCTTTCACTGAGTGTTGCCAAACAAAGACAGAAAACTTATATTTATCTAATCACAGGGCTTATTTGTCTCCGCAAAATAACGCTTTTATGAACTGTTTTACCCATTTTCAGAAAGAAAAAAATCGGAATTTAGGAGCATAAAAGATGCCATTTTCTGTTTTTTTTTTTTTTTTTTCACCTTTCAAATTCTGAAAAAGTATTTATTTTAAAAGGGATTTAGAATAATATAGAAATATTTAGAAAATATGTTCCCCCAATTTCTACAGATTTTCCACAGATTTTCAAACAAGTAGAAATTAAATTGTTTCATCAGTCAGATCAATATCGAAGATAGAAGAAACTCAAATTATTATTGGCACTTATAAGTCAAATTATTAGTAAAGTTATAAGTAGTAGTAGTACTTCTAATTATTATTATTATTATCATTAATATTAATTTTATTGATTACTTATTATAATTATTAATTAATAGAAGCATTATTATCACCATTATTAATAACATTAATATTATTATTTATTTCTAATAGTAGTTATTGTTATTATTATTACGTATTTCCGCAACCGGGCTCGCTGGTAGTAGGTGTATAGTGTGGAAAACACAATCAGCAGAAAACGATTTTGTTTATTTTCACGAAAACAGGATAACGTAAAGAAGACAAATATCTACTGCCAAGACGAACACACAGCAGCATACAATAACAGTAGCCCACTAGAAGAAATCAGGTAATAACAACGGTCATAGCTTGCAAAGCAGTTTGACAGAATTCAGCAGGAGAGGTGATCATAGGAGCTTCGCAGTACGATTCCTCTAATCGGCTGAAACTTCTCACTGTCCCTGGATTTAGCTATATCACCGATTCACTTCCACAAGGCTGTAAACGTAGAATTCGATTCTTTTTTCTCAGTAGACAACAATGCACACAGCTCAGTTCAGCTGTAGCTTGGCTTGGCCGTTGTTTCAGTATTTTATCGATGATTTGTTGCGACTCCAACTATTATTCACCAAGTCTCAATTTGCTATGAAGACTCGCACTTGAGAGTGCCGGCCATTTATAATTCCCGGGAGGTGGGATTAGATTCTTCTAGAAAAATCAGGTCGTATCTGGGCATATCTCAGTTGCTATTGGATGGATTGTGATAAATCTCATTGTTTTCAGCAATATCCATATTGTAATCAAATTGTCGCAAAGTTCAGAGGTTAATGCCTCGGCACCCACAGAATTAATCGTACAACAGTCTTTCTTACGATGGTATTATTCGTGAGGAAGCAAAAGTTACAGGTTCGTAACAATATGATTAGTGTTATTAATTATTATTATTATTTGTAGTAGTAGTAGTAATTATTATTATTATTTGTAGTAGTAGTAGAAATCGTTATTATTATCATCATTATTGTTAGTAGAAGAATTATTGCTAATCATTATTATTATTGACTAGGTGCATGATTCTAAATGATACGATACCATTGATGCACTGGAGGAGTAGACCATATTGCTTTTCCACTCAATTTAACTTGTGGGTATATCTCTGTTTAGGTAAGAGGCGAAACCAATACCTCACTGGCTCCCGTTTTGGTCATTACGTCAGCCATTTCATGCCCCTCAAGATCCCCCTGGGAGGGGATCTACTGTTATTATAATAATCATTAGTAGTAGTAATAACACTACTTATTATTATCATCATCATTATTATTAATATTATTATTATTGCTGTAGCGTATTGTTAAGAAATTTAAAATATCTCTTCACCTTACAACACATCAATTGGAGAAAAATGTTTTACAGACCATGATGTATTGATTCCTGAATAGCTGCCAGGAATTATGAAATATGTATCTTATATAGCACGCCTTTTCCCTCCTCAAAAATTGGATTAATTTCTAGATTTTTTATCAGTTTATTTCACCACTCTGCACTCTTTAATAAACCATAAATTGTATATATTGCATAATACTAGTACATATTGCATCATACTAGTACATATTGCATCATACTAGTAGTATAATTGCATCATACTAGTACATAACAAAAAAATAGTACATTTGTTTGGCTGCGATAAAAAGTTGAACAAGGGTTAGCTTAGGTGAATGATTAATATAAGCCCTACGATGTATCGTGTATCTATTTAGCTACAAGTTTTTATTTCATATTATAGCTTTACATTTTTGTTACAAAGGGATCCAATGATTATTTAGAAGTCCGTTTTAATTATTTTCTTTATAAACATTTGTAAAAAAATACCTATTTATGACATTAGAGGTAATTAAAATTAGATAAATTAAATATTTGGGCTATTGTATGAACAGTTCTGTCATTCAAAATATTATCAAAATATATTTTGTGCACCGTAAAAATGTATTGGTAAAAACTCGTTTATTTTATTTGCAAAGTTGCTGTAATACGATTTGTGTCACTGAGATGATTCCAAAAGAAGCCATTTGGCTTTTTTGAATTATTTTCTGAATTTCCCGAATAAAAGAATTTAAAGTCTCTTTAAAATATGACAGCATGATGTTTAGATTTAGATTTTATGAGAGCTTAAGTAGCACGGGTGAAAGATTTATGCTTTATCGTTTTCCATACATCAAATTTTTCGCTTTTAGGGTTATTAGAAAATGGTATGAAAGTCTGTCACAAATGACGACTTATCGAAAAAAATTACAACTTGGCTCAAATGTCTATCATGCACCCGATTCTCCTGTCTGGACAATAAATGGCAATGTTGTAAAAAGTTATCCATCGAAGCAATAAAGCAAAGAAAATGAGAATGAAAGTGAAAAAAGTTGAAAGTTTGGAAAGTTATATTAAATAATGTTCTTTATTTTGATATCACGTGACTTAAAAATAAATAATTCATATATTTTTTATGTAAGTAATATATACATTCTAGATAAGACAGACATTCTAAAATTAATTCTGACAGATTGTGAGAAAATAATTATTTCTGAAAATCAGGAAATAAATAATGATGCTTCATTTAAGAAAACAATGATTTTATTCACAATACGTTTAAATTCTACAGAAATAAAACAATTTCCAGCAATCAATTCCCATTTTTTAAAGATTTTTCTGAAGGAAAGAACGAGTGCTAAACTACTTAAGTCATCCTAAAAAAGGAGGGAACTCTTTATTTAAATATCTCACTCTTTATATTGATGAGGCATTCAGTGTTTCTTAAGCATTTTGGGTTGTTTATTTCGTAATATTTGCAAATGTATTTTATAAGTAAGAGTTGTTATGACTTAAAGAGCTTTAAAACCCTGTGCACGTGAGATTTAGTTCCATTTTGTGTGGAAATTCGAAGACAAGAGGGTTAAATTAAGGATTCCAAGATATTTCGAAAAAATTCAAGGACGTTCAAAAAATTTTTCTTTCCTAAAAGACATTTCTAACTCCCTTATTTGAATTTCCTATTTTAATTTATGATTCAATGGTTTTATTTGAAAACGACTTAAGTTTTGAGAATTTATGATTATTACTTAAAATTTTGAATGTATGTGGACTAATTTTTGGTAAAACAGTTTCACTGATTAAATTTAATCAATCTCATAAATTATATTATATCAATTATTTATCATTCAGGTGATAAAATTTGATAAAACTCTTTTACATAAATCTAATTTGATCATATATAATTTTTACTTAATGTATGATCAAAATTTTAAATTCATGTCAGTATTTCATTTCCTTAATGAAACTTTTCTCAGAAGCGAAAAATGGTTTTAAAGGAGCGCTCAAAGATTAATTGAAAGTTAAAATTGTTTGTCTAAACAAGATTTCTTAACACTTTAAGTATCACTTCAAGGATTTTCTCAAAATTTATTATATATTTTCTTAAGTAGAAACTCAATTAAATTAATTATTATTTCTTGATTTAAAATATTCATAAATTATATTAAAATATTTCAAATCGAATATGTAAATTCCGCGCAATATTTGAAGGGTTCCATCTGGTTGAAACCACAAATTTTGCTGAAATGTGGATTACTGTGATATTTCTTCTTTAAAATAAATTTCAATTAAATTCATTCCTTTTTTACTTTTTTTATGAAATATTGCTACCAAATCTCTCAAACAAAAACAGGAATAGCAAATAATTTGTTTTTGAAAAGTTCTCTTTCAGAATGAATAAGCATGTGAAAAATTTTACATTTGCCGTTAAAAAAATGATATGATATTAAAATGATGACAATATCACAAAGTAAATAATATAAAACATCTTTTTTAATCTAATTTCTACTTAGGTCAAGAAAGAAAAATTTTATTTTAGTTACATTTTATTAAAAAATTATCATAAAATTATTATGTATCGAAAAGTTGATTTTCGAAAGAATGGAACATGCACTCACCTTCACGAGGAAAATATTGAAATCCTTGCATTTTAAAGATTGAGATACTGCCTGATGATTTTAATCTTCATTAAAAACTGTTACTTTTTTGTTACGTTTAACCCTATCAATGCTCCTTTTCAACATCCATTCAGCGAAACTACAAAAACATTCAGCGAAACTGTATATTTCCGATACGCTGGATATTATTTCAGAATTTCCACTACCTTACATTACGTGTAATTGACTAAATACTCCAGGTATGTACTTTGCTCATTAGAAACGCTCTGGATTTGAATGGACAGGAAGCTTTCCTGAGAACTCTCAAAGAAGCATGTATTTTCTCAGTATACATAACTAAGCCGTGTCTTTTGAATATCAATTTCTTTATATCATGAATCGCAGTTTTTCAAAGTGTCATAGAATTTTTCTTATCATATATACCAGTGTATTATAAGGAATAATATGACGAAAGGTAGCCAGAAACTATGTTCAGGTAAGTAAGAAAAGGAAATTGCTAAAACATTCTTATTACATGAGGAAATACAAGCAAAGTTTATTTTTCAATATATTTACCACCATTGTCAAAACATGCATCTGAAAAGTCTTTTGTAATTCTCATCGTAGAACGAGAATGATGAATGAAATGAACCAAACTCTAAGAAACATTTTGAGTTACAAATAAGTTATACTTTTATAGGATAAATTAATACGTAAATATACAAATGTTATACGTGTATAAGGATTTTATCCATAAATTTATAGCTCAATTTTTTTAAAAAAACCCTTATAAAGGAAAAAAAACTTTCACCAACCATTAAACTTTTGGTTCATTTCATTGCCCATATTATTTAAAAGGCACACTGAAATTTTAATTCAAATACATCTATTAGTTTTTGAGAAAACCATGTTAATGATGGTGAATTTTTATTTTTTCTTCTAATTTTTAGAAAATTGAAGTTAAAGACTAATTTTAGCTGAAAAATGTATGACAAAATATATGCATTCCTTTTCCTAGAGAAGATAGTGTTTTGAAAAGAGGAAAGTCTGAATTACAATTTGGGTTGTTTATTTTGTAATATTTGCAAATGTATTTTATAAGTAAGAGTAGTTATGACTTAAAGAGCTTTAAAACCCTGTGCACGTGAGTTAGTTCCATTTTGTGTGGAAATTCGAAGACAAAAGTGTTAAAATTCTACAGAAATAAAAAAATTCCCAGCCAAAAAAACGGAAAAAGTGGAAAATTTTGAAATCATATGTAAATAATTTTCTTTATTTTAATATCACGTGACTTAAAAATAAATAATTCATATATTTTTTTGTGTAAGTAATACATACATTCTAGATAAGACAGACATTCTCGAATTAATTCTGATAGATTGTGAGAAAATAATTATTTCCGAAAATAAGGAAATAAATAAATATGCTGTATTTAAGTAAACAATGTTTTTGTTAACAATATGTTTAAATTCAATAGAAATAAAACTTTTCCCAGCTACCAATTCTCATTTTTTTTAAGATTTTCCTTAAGGAAAGAACGAGTGCTAAACTACTTAAGTCATCCTTAAAAACGAGGGAACTCTTTATTTCAATACCTCACTCTTTATATTGATGAGGCATTCAGTATTTCTTAAGCGTTTTGGGTTGTTTATTTCGTAATATTTGCAAATGTATTTTATAAGTAAGAGTTGGTTATGACTTAAAGAGCTTTAAAAACATATGCACTTGAGAGTTAGTTCCATTTTATGTGGAATTTCGAAGACAAAAGTGTTAAATTAAGGATTTCAAGATATTTCGAGAAAACTCCAGGAAGTTTAAAGACATTTCTAACTTCCTTACTTGGTTTTCCTGTTTTAATTTAAAATTCAATGGTTTTAATTCAAAATGACTTAAATTTTGACAATTTGATTTAATATTACTTAAATTTGGGAATACATGTTGACTAAATTTGTGTAAAACAGTTTCAGTTATTAAATTGAATCCTTCTCAAAAATTATATCAATTATTTATCGTTAAGACGACGAAATTTAGTAAAACTCTTTTTCATAAATCTAATTTGATCATATATAATTTTTACTAAACTTTTGATCAAAATTTTAAATGTATATCTATATTTCATTTCCTTAATGAAACGTTTCTCAGAAGTGAAAAAATAATTACTAATTATAAAGGTACACTCAAAGATTAAATTAAAATTAAAATCGTTTGTCTAAACAAGATTTCTTAACAATTCAACTATCACCCAAGGATTTTCTCAAAATTTATTATATATTTTCTTAAGTGAAAACTGTTTCAATTTAATTAATTATTATTTCTTGATTTAAAATATTAATAAATTGCAGTAAAATATTTCAAATCGTATTTGTAAATTCCGCGCAATATTTGAAGTATTCCATCTCGATGAAACAATAAATTTTGCTGAAAAGTTGATTAATGCGATATTTCTTCTTTAAACGAAATTTCAATTAAATTAATCCCTTTTTCATTTTCTTTATGAAATATTACTAACAAATCTCTAAAACAAAAACATAAATTACAAATAATTTGTTTCTGAAAAATTATATTTCCGTATGTTTAAGCATGAGAAAAATTTTGCTGTTAAAAAAATGGCATGATAATAAAATGCTGAAAATATTACAAAATAAATAATATAAGATCCTTTTTTAATTTAATTTAAACGAAATTTCAATTAAATTAATCCCTTTTTCATTTTCTTTATGAAATATTACTAACAAATCTCTAAAACAAAAACATAAATTACAAATAATTTGTTTCTGAAAAATTATATTTCAGTATGTTTAAGCATGAGAAAAATTTTGCTGTTAAAAAAATGGCATGATAATAAAATGCTGAAAATATTACAAAATAAATAATATAAGATCCTTTTTTAATTTAATTTCTACTTAGGTAAACAAAGAAAAATTTTATTTTAGTTACTTTTTATTAAATAATTATTATAAAATTATTATCAAAAGGTAATTTGATAGTAATTTTGATTTCGAAATAATCAATGCATGCATTCTTCACCTTCAAGCGAAAATTAATGAAATCCTTGCATTTTACCGATTGAGCTACTGTCTGTTGAGTTCAATCTTCATTTAAAACTATTTAAACTCTATTTAAAATATTAAAAATTAATATAATTCAATTAATTAATTCGTATTTGATAAAACTGCTTTGGCATCAAGGGTCATCCATTACAAGTTTAAAAAAAAGCATTTGAGTGGATAAATGAAAAGTATTTTATTAACGATTGAAAATTTGGACAAGTTTATAAATAAATATATACAAGGAGAGTGTTAACTGATAGTAGGAGTTGAAAAAAAGAAGAACATTTCAAAGAATATTTTAATACAGCTTTGAAAATAATTACTCATATGTGTCGAAATTACAAATTCATTTCTAGTTTTACAATATTTTGAATAAATATTCTTTAAAATATCAACTTGGAAAAGGTGCTATGAAGGTATCAGTTTGAAAAGTGTGTTAATTATTTCTGAAACATGTTACAAAGCATGTTCAATGTGACGTCCACCATTTTCTGACAGCAAACTAAATCGCATTAATGCAGTACTCAAAAGTAGCTGTTAGCATATCAGGAGAAAAGTTACGCATTTTTTAGTTTAGTTTAGTTATATTAAAATCCGGTTGTAAAGCAACACTGGGGCTATTTTGGGACGGACCTCGTAGTTTTGAACCACGGTTAAGATGACGAGGACGACACTAGAAGTGGCAATCTCCTCAGCACCCCACACCACTCCAGCGGGAGGACGTTTGGTCCAAGAGATTTAACATACAAGAGACCCCCCTCACACAACGGTTCTTCAGTGGAATCGAAACCCTTGGTTGAAACGCTCTGGTTCCTAAGCCAAGTCCTTACTACCAGGCCACCGCGGTTCGAAAAGTTACGCCTTTCGGTATATCGTTTCTTTCAGTTCCGCCAAATTGTTTATATATTAACCAAAAATAGTACTTTTGCGATAACATATATTGATTAAGCTTTGCAATATGTTTCATAAATGATTAAACACGTTTTAAACTGATGTTTTCATGTCTAATTTTGTTTAACAACATTGCATACAGCGCCACTTAACACCTGGTGGTGAGATTTTGAACTTTTTTTGTGAAAAAGAAATTCCCATGTACTTCTTTAAAATATTTTTTAACTACAGGATCCGATCAAACTACTGGAAAACTACTGTGCCAAAAGTTTGAAGACATTTAGCCCAGTAACTCTCCTTTTATAACCTTTTCAAAGTGGAATTTTAATTATAACCACCCTGTATATTGAATTGATGCACAAAGCTATTAAATGCATTAGGACACTATGAATTCATCTCATAATTCATCTATAAAATCTTTTTCAAGATCGAATATCATTTTATGTAGTATATCTATTTCTTGATTACTTCAAGAGATTTTATATTTATGTTGACATAAACTATGGCTTAACTTTTTTATGTTTATTTTCATCAAATTTTTATTCAATCGTTATATATGTTTCTTATAATTGAGGACAAAACTACAAACTGAGGGCGATTATAAAAATCGAATTTGCTTTAGCTCTTCACTTTCTTTTTAAACAAATGAGAGTTAGAATACTGAAATACACTTTCGCATACAAAATAATTGTGATGAATTAATTAATAAGTTTAGGATTATTTCCTGTTTATACTACTCATATTCACTCATAGAGACACTTTATTCTCCGGAAGAAAACCCTTATTTATAATTCCCGATTTAAAAAGACATACATCTTTTTGTTACGTTTAACCCAATCAATACACCTCCTCAACATCCATTCAGCGAAACTACTGTATATTCCCGATATGCTGAATATTATTTCAGAATTTCAATTGTATTACATTACGTATATTGACTAAATACTCAAGGCATATACTTTGTTCGTTAGAGACGCTCGCCCAGATGGATTTGAAGGAACCAAATTGCCTGAGAATTCTCAAGGCAGCATGTATTTGCTCCATATACATAACTAGGCGGTGTCTCCTTTTGAATATCAATTTCTTAGTACCATGGATTGTAGGTTTTGAGAATGCCAAAAAATTATCTTATCTTATATACCAGTGTATTATAAGGAATAATATTACGAAGAGATAATCAGAAACTATATTCTGGTAAGTAATTACGAAAAAGGAAATTGTTAAAACATTCTTATTACATGAGGAAATGCAAGTTAAGTTTATTTTTCAACATATTTGCCACTATTGTCGAAACATGTATCTTAAAGGACTTTTGTAATTCTCATCGTAGAAAGTGAAGGCTAAATTTAGAGAAAAAAGAAACAATGTTCAAATGGTGAATATTAGGTTCTCCTTTATATTCTCTTCAAATTTTATACACAAATCATCATCAATCACGGACGATCGCCCTTTTCTTATTTCACTATAAACATTTTCATCTCCTTCATTGAAACTTTATACCAATCTTCTTGCCATCTAATCAGTATACAATTTTTATCCAAAATCTCATAAAATTGTTTCAACATTTGTGTTAATGTTTTTTACATCAAAAATATGGTTGATATAATGTAACTCGTAAATAAAGGAATGGTCAGTTTAAAAAAAAAACTTTTTAAACGCTTACCACATAGCGAACGTTGTACACTGTGATCTAAAAATGACTTTTATTGTTCTTCAATGAGTTATAAAAATGAATGCGCCTGTATACAATCTTGAATGCATTGCTTTTCTTGTAGAAGCTAAAAATGCAATTTAATTTCTACATATCCCTTATATAAATTAGATGTTGCATAGTAGACTATATTATATTTTTAGTATTTAACCGACAAACCTTTAATTAATGGTTTAGAAAATAATTACTCTAAAAATTCTTATCTCTCTGAAAAAATGTCAATGCATGACAAGCTAGTTTTAAGAAATCTAAAATATCCATATAAATATAACATAAACATATAAAGTAAAATGTCCAATAAAATCTACACTTGTAAGCCACTCATTAAGAAAATAATAATAATAATTGGTTTTATAAAAATCAGTTTTTTATGTTCAAAAATAGTTTCAATCAAGTATTTTAATTTACATTCTTGAAAAATTATATGCTAACAACAAACTCTGAAGAAGAAAAATTTTTCCCTAGTTATATTCTTAATATTCTTTGAAATAAAGCGGATACTCTTTCAAGTATGAAGAAAAGCTTTCATTATGAAGAAAGACTTTCAGTTCAGATTACACTATTTTTCTACGTTATCCATTAATGGCATCTAATGAGTATTTCCAAACAATGGCAGTTAATCCTATTCTTTTTTCATCTAATCATAGGATTTATTTGTCTGCATGAAACAAAGCTGAAATGGACTTCTTCCACGTATAGAAAAACGAAAAAACAATTGGAGAAGGCCTTCAAAAAAGTGAATGGTAACATTTCTCTCTCTCTCTCTCTCTCTTTCTTCTAATTTTTAGTTATTGTGATGTCTTAAGAAGAAAGAACAAAGAAGATTTTAAAGTAATCAATACATTTATTCATAGACATTAAACATAAATTAGAAACAAAATTATGAATTAAAATTTCTCAGTGGTTTTTAAAATTAAACTAATTAAAAATTACTAAAATTAAAGAGTTCAGGCTCCGGACATCACACTGGGTCAAAACCAAAAATCTCTCTCTCTCTCTCTAGCTTTACTCGCTTCCACTTTCCTTTTTTTTATTCTGTCGAGTCCCTTTTCACTTCAGTTCAATTTCGAATAACGATGAAGAGGTTCAACCAATTTCGGCTCTAGAGCGATTTCTTTTAGATGAGCAGCAGGATGATGCAGTATACATAGAATAGAGAAACTATAATAATCACCGAAAAATTCAACTCTAGATTTTAATGAATCTCCACATTTCGTACATCAATTACTTCTAAAAATAAACTTTTGGACGATGTCCGTCTGGCTGCCTGTGACAAAGATAGCTCTAAACATGATTTCGGATAGATGATTAAAATTTAGCATACGGTCTTTACATCGAAATTTTGCAGATTTATATAGAATTTTGAGTAAACTCCAGCTACAGGGAGTCAGTACATCCGACTTTTAGAATATAAATTAATACAAAACTACAAATCGAAAACAATCAATTAGATAAGATGCAATGTGGTTTTCGAAATATTGAAACATCTATAGATGTTAAATTCAGGTTGGTTCAAAGCATAACATCTATATTAACCAAACTCTTGAATTTTCGAATCAATTTTTTTACGGTTACTGTACTTTATCTGTACCGCTCACACAAAAAAGTAAAAATTATAAAAGTAACAATTGCTTGATGCAAAAAGTATCGCGTATGCATACCACAGTTCTTTCTATTTGCACATGCAAAGTTAGATGTTTTCTTGCATGCGCGGAATAATTGAAAAGCCAATTATAAAACTCCCGTTTTTATTTTTATATGACTTTAATTTGCTAAAACGTTCAATAATAAAAGCTCAACAAAATGGTATAAATATCTCAACATCCATTAAACATTTCTCCAAATTTTCTAGTTCAAATTTGCAGACGCTTTCAGAAGACTTCATTTTATATTATGTATAGATAATGCTAAAAAATACATTGAAAAGGAAAGCATAAGCACGTACATTAAGTAAAAGTCATAAAATTTGAATTGGATTTCAAAAATGTACGGAATTAATACCTTTTAGGTAAAATGCTGGTTTTTCTCAGAAATTGGATAGAAAAAAAATGTTACCAATAAATTTGCTTTGCCTAGTTCGAAAAATGAAAAATTCAAATCAGTATCGAAACAGGCTTGTATATAAGAACAAAATCTAAATACCTACCATAGACTGGAAAAAAAAGGAAGGAAAAAACACAAAACCCGAATTTTGATATTTTGAAGTCAAGTATATAAAATGCTGAAAACGAATTGAAAACGTATTTCTTATATTTTATTTCGTTTCCTCCTCTTTTGGAGCATCGAAATGAAAAGGCAAAAGATTGGCGGAATATATTTAATTCTTTTTAAATTCAAAAACTATGTTTAGGTGTTCTGGGCGAAGAAGCGGAAGGAAGATGAAAAGATAATAATTCTTTTTTCAGAGAAGATAGCGAACATTGAATTTTAGTTTCTAGAAAAATCGACTTCAGGCATCAAAAGTCGAAGATAGTTTCAAAACAGACTTTTAAGATAGGAAATAGAAAAGCATATGAATGCCAAAGATCAAAAGAATTTCTTTAAAATCGAATCAAAGTTTTGCTATAAAAAAAATAAGATTTAAGTTGGGATCTGAACATTTTTTTCACATATGACCCGCTTTGTAGGAAAGGTTTGAAAATTTTTATCCAATGATCATTAGTCTACTATTGTTTCTACCTTAAGGTACACCTTAATTTGTCACTGGTTGATATTTATTAAATCCATCAGGGTTAAATGACATACCGTTGGTGTGGAAGTTCAGAGAGGGACTGCCAACTCCTATGTAGCCCTCATCAGCTAACCACGACTGAAAATTACAAGATTCATCCCAAAATAGTCATAGCGTTGCTTTAACATGGGAAGTTAATGCAACTAAACTTCAAACTTCTTATTAAATTCAGCACCTTTATTTCTTGTAAAATAAATATGAATCATATTTCATAACAGAAAATTATAGCATATACAAAAATTATTTTATACATGGGCAGTTTAATTCATCCTCTTTTTATATTCAGAGAAAATACAAGCATGTTGGTGATGAACAAGAAAGACAGCTTGCATTTTTGTGTACGAATTTATGCATCAAATACATTTTTACATGCATGTTTGCATGCAAAATTATACATTCGTGTTTGCATGTATAATTTTGAGGTATATGCACCACTTATTTTTGGAATTTTAATTCAAGTACTAATAATTAATTTTTTATGCAAAACATTTCAACTATTTTACCGAAATGAAACATTACAACATCAATCCAATTGATTCACTGTTTTAAGTTTCAAACATAACTATAAACTCTTTATTAAAATAAAATTATTTCTTTTGCAGTTTTCTACAGAAATGTAATAACTTTTTAAAATTTTAGCTATCTACTAAGATTAACCAGTAGGCACAAAAAAAATCTGAATAATCTCTTTGGTGAGACTACATTTGCCGGAACTCAGTTTCAGTCTCAAAAGACATCAGTAACCCCTGTAACATTCCTGTATCCTATTCACGTTTAGATGCATTTCCCAACAGCTGTCCCCATCTGTAAAACCACTTACCATTGTTAAAAGCCTCCAGGTTCCGAGATTGTGAATCGACTTCTCCGATTGTTCGCATCTGATCATTACACCACACTGGAAGCCCATTGTAGGGATTAAACCTGTCTCTTCTTCTAAGGAAAGGTGTCCAGTAGGGTCTTTCCTTTGTGAAGGAATGTCCCTGACACATTCGCTCATTAATGGAGAATTCTTTCCTTGAACTGCTTTCACTATGGACCTTTAACCTACAAAATGTTGTGTTAGTTGCAAATATTTAGCCTATATTAGAACAAATTGTTCTTCTGTGAATAAATGTAGGGCTGTAAATAAAATATTTATCTGCAATTCAACTCTCTTATTTTATAGGTAGCGATCAAGTCATAAAAACACAGTGTAATCTCTCTCTTGTTAGAGGCAGGTCCCTTCACCTGTAAAGAATAGCCACCAAACATAATTTTTGTGCCCATCAAGGTAACCAGATCCAACTACCATTCCAGAAGCTTCTCATCCCCAAGTTTGAGGTGCCACCGGGGGATGCGGATAGCAGAAAAAGTTTAAAATGTGCCCTGTTATTTTCTAAAATGAAATATTACTATACGAAGAGTGTAAACGTATTCCTAATTAAGGTATCCGACTACGTTGAAAATGTTGGTTATCGACCACATTTCGCGCATTATTTTTTAATTGTTATTTCTTATAATTCAGACTTTACACTTTCCAAAACAGTTGATCTTTTTCAAGCAAAGGAAGGCTTGACCTATCATCCAAGGGAACTTCAAGCAAAACATATTTTTCAGCTAAAATCTGTCTTTGACTTTACTTTTCTCAAAACTTTAATTTTTGTAAAAATTCTACACAATTCCAACTAAAATTTATCAAAAACAAAAAATTTCAAACAAAAATTAACTTTAACTTTCTTAAAACTTTAATTTCCATAAAAATTCTCCACAGTTAACATGGTATCTCAAAAACTAATATAATTTATATTAGTTTACATAATGAAATATGAATTTACATAAAATATGAATTTACATAAAAATTTCAGCTCGTGTTTTGAATAATATGGGCAATGAAATAAACCAAAAATTTTATTGATCTTGAAATACTTTTTCAATCGTAGGTGATTTTAAAACAATTAAGTTTTGAATTTATGGAAAAAATGCATATATACTTATATTTTTACCAATAATTTCTTTGCATCTCAAACTTTTTCTCAGATTTTGGTTCATTTTATTCTATAATTTGTGTACAAAGAAAAATAGGATTACTGCGTTACATTTCTCAGTAGAATGTTAAGCGTTTTGGTTAAATGTCATTAAAATCTCCTTCAAACTTTCCTATTTCTTAAAGTATATTATATTCTTAAATAACTTTGTTGTATTTATAGTATTTATATATCTAAAAGCCATAAATATTTTTTAAAAGACAAAACTTTTCATAAATTTTCCTTCGAGCGTAGTCAGTTACCTTAAATGCAAAATAAAAAGAAATGTAGCTTATGTTTACATATATTTTAGTTCAAAAATTCACAATAGTACTCGAGATACATTTAATTTTGTTTGCTGAAAATTCCGCAAATAAAAAGCCAACCTAGAAAGGCCCATACAGGAAATAAATTTTAACAAAATTACAATTTTAAAAAACAATTAAAGAACAAACACAAATTATAAAAACAATTTTAGCAAAGATTCTACCAAATATATTATATATCATCAAAAAAAATTATGCTGAAAACTTCGCCCATAAAAGCCAATCTAGGAAGGCCCATACCGAAAATAAATTTTAACAATATTACAATTTTAAAAAACAATTAAATAACAAACGCAAATTAAAAACAATTTTAGCAAAAATTCTGCTAAATATATTACATATTACCAAAAAAAATTATATAAATATATATAACTAAAAATATAATAATTACCATATAATAATTTTTAAAAATTATACATTAAAAAAAATTACAATGACAGTAATAACCCGCTATGAAGATAAACGTTGCGGTCTGAATTAATTATTGTTCTAAAATGTGTCCCTATGTAAAATAGATATGTACAGAATTCAATAGAAAAATTAAATTTCTTTATGTTATTTATATAAAAAAGAATTAGGAATTTCCGTGATATGGTGTACATTTTAATATTTTATTACATTTGGTATTTACATTACATATTAATATCACGTACATTAAATTTTTTACATTATTGTTACTGTTACTTATATTTTAATAATAGATTAAATTAAATAAATTATTAAAATTTATAAAATTATATAATTAAAGTATAATATTAAAGTAATTAAAAAATAACTAAAATTTTAATTATTAAAGTAAATATTTTATTAAATTAATTATAATTAAATTAAATTAAATAATTAAACTATTATTTAATTAAATTACATAAATAATTAATTAGATTAAATTATATAAAATTTCTTTATATAATGTCTTAAACAAAGCAGTTCGAAGAATACTCTTCTTATTTAAAGAATATCATTTTGAATCTCTTCTGAAATTTCTCTTGAAAAGGAAAAAAAAAAAATGGGAATTTTGTTACTTAGCACCTTTTTTTTAAAACAATCAATGAAAACTGATGCTAGCTTTGATAGGTTTTTTTTCCCTCTCAAACATAATTTCTGCAACCTTTCAGTATTTTTGAGGTCATGATTGAAAAAAAAAAAGTTTCTTCGTAATTAGTTTTCTTTCATAATTGCAAATTCAGCTTTAAAAAAATTTTTTACTCAATATTCATATAACAATTTTTTCATCTGGGGAAAAACAGAAAAAAATAAGCAAATAATGAAGAAATTCAATTTTTATATTCTTTATTTTGGAAAAGAGATAGTAGATGATTTTATGTTGTCAAATTTCGAAAACCGCAAGCAAAAATATTGATCACTTTTTATACATATTTCTACACAAATTAATGTAATGATGCTAGTATATTATGAACTGCTATTTCATTTTTAAAAAGTTCATTGTTTTATTTTACATTTTTACAATTTATTTTATTTCTTATGTAAACGACGCACACTTATAATAGAATCTTTTTTTTTTCTTTTGCTTTAACCAACAGAAAAAAAAATTGTGTAATTAAATATAAGAAAACACGCACACAATTTGAATCTTAGCCAATGATGAATATTACGTAAAAAAACTATTTTTTAAAAATTCGCTGATATTTAGAAACATTTGCAAAACAAATAAATTGTTATTAGTAAAAAAATTTCTTTCAATTTTTTAAATAAGTATAGGTAATGCATGTTGTGCAATCATATTTCCAGGAGATATAACGGGAAAATGCCGAAATTTATCATAATTGTTCGTTAATTAATATTTTAAAAATGGTCCGACTTGCATATTTTCATTTTCCGAAATATATTTGCTCCCAACTTTGATTGCTAGCTATATAATTATAAGTCAAATTATCTTTCCCGTATAGCTCTGAGAAACACACATACACTTTTTTTTTCTATTATTAATAATGCCGGATTTACACTTGGCTAGTTATGAGACGGCAAGTAAGTAGCGCATGCGCAGAAAGTACTGATTTAAGTATGCCACAGTTCTATAAGCTAGATTCAGGCATTCCATGCTTTTCTATGTATGCCAATTTAGATTCCCTAAATTTTTTTCACTGCTCATAGTATTAAAATGATGGATATTTAGAAGGAAAAAACAATAGTAAAGTAAAATTTTCAAAAAAAAAAAAAAACTTATCTTAAAAAGTAAAATAAAAAAAGAAATCCTAAGTTAAATAAAAGGAAAAAACGCAACATTTCACCAGAAAGAACAAAGAACAAAACATGTAGAAATTAATCAGAATGAAGGGATATCAATTTTTTCCCGCTGAAAAGTTGCCAAATTCTGAAAACGCATGCGCAGTATGAAAAAGTACAACATAAGCGGTTTGTAGCTGTCCCGCTGGGAAAATTATTTGCCATCGACCTAACAGTCTTTCTGCGCATGCGCTGCCTACTTGCCTTCTTGGCCGAGTGCAAATCCAGCTTTAGGATACTGATTAGCTAAATGTGTACAAACTCACTAATTTTTTCTCAACTATTAACTTTTAAAGTACAATTTTTTCACTGTAGGAGAATAATATATTTAAAGTCATTTTAGAGAAAACCAACCATATTACATTAATTATTACTTGATATTTAATGAGCTAATTAGCATATTTTTTGTAACACGATATCTTAAATTCTAATTTGTATAGACCCACAATTCTAGTTGGAAATGATTTCTAATATTAGTCTTCATGTTCTTTGCCTCAATCAAGTTATAAAAATATATAGTTTTTTAACATTTTTTTAATCAAAAATGAATAGAAAATGCAAAATTTGTTCAATAATTATAACTTTTAATTAGCTATTAAAAATTTCATTCGATATATATAACTTTGACTGAGACACAAAACATCCACTATTTCCTATAGATAATTTTGGTACATCAATAATTACATTTGGTTAGTTTCTTGTTGAGTTATGATTGTTTGAATGAAGCAACATAATGGAAAAATATCATTCTTCATAAAATGAACTTTTTAAAAACCGAAATTAGAGTTTTTAGTGAATGTATCTAAAGAAAAATCCTTATAACTCGAGAAATATTCCGAATATTGGCAACATTGTGGTATCATTTGAAAGCTAAAAGATCAGAAATCATTTTGAAGCAATAAAAGTTTTTTAGATATTTTGAGCGATTTTGAAGTTTTAAGTTGTACTTACCTTAAACTTTATGTAATCTGTTTGGTTCATCTGTACAGTAATTTCGATTTTAAAAGAATTTCCGCAGAATTAGTGAAAAAAATTTAAATATTACATTAAATCAAATAGATTATTTTTCTATATTATTCAAACTGCCATTATAACTACCGCAAAATGTGTTTTTGAAATTTTACAGTAGTTCTTATCACCATAATTCAAAATTTTCTTAACATTCAAATGAAAATTTGAGAAAGAACAGCATCGTACAATGCTCTTACATTAACTCAAAACTGAGTTAAAGTAGTAGGTCTCTGCATAAAACACTTTAGCTCGGCTCGAAATTTGCAAGAATAAGCACACGAAGAAGAAAATATCTTGAGTTTCTTCTTTATTCAGAGGCGTTTGAGAATAGAATTTAATCCAGACATGCTTGAAAGAGTGCGAAGCGCAAAAATTGCTCTTTATTTTTAAAATCCTTTTACGATATGCTCTTATCGCTAGGATGCACCAAAAATTGAAAAGAGAGAGGGGGAAATGATGTCTTTTATTTCCCAAGATAGCAATTTTCTAAGTGATTTTTCTTCTTCCCAGAGCTAGATGAGGAAGTTCATAATAGCTCTGTTGTTTGGAGACAAATAAATCCCGTGATTGGGTAAAAACGGAGGAGTTTACTGCCATTGTTTGGCAACACTCATTAGATGCCATTAATGGACTGATCCGTGGGAGAGATTCCAGTTTAAATTGAAAGCTTTTGTTCATATTTAAGGAGGAAAAAATTGGTATTCTTTCAAAGAATGCTGAAACATTTCACGGTAGAAAGGTGGTCTGTATTTCTTCTACAACAGAAATAACTTGAAAATAATATTTCATGATGTCTTGTCATCTATTAGAAGAATTCGAATATTTTCAGAGATTAGAATAATTCCATCTATTATGGAAAAAAATGCATCTTTTCCAAATTAATATTCTAAAGAATATTCATTTAAAATAGTGTAAAACTAGAAATGAAACTAATTGCGAACAAGTATGATAAATGTGAGTAATTATTTTCGAAGCATTGTTAAAATATCCTTTGGAAGGTTCTACTTTTTTCATAAAACGAATGGAATATGAAGAAAACTGAAAAATTTTAAAGTGGCTTAGGAACGTGTATTAAGTTTGTGAATTTAATTGCTTCTTGTAAGTTTATTAGAAATATTAATTCATTTAATCAATAATTAATTAGTAATTAATTAATGATGTATGATTGTTTTAATTTTTTTTAATTGAATAATGGTTTTATTTTTTCAAAAACAGCTGTATCTGAGTGTTTATCAGTTTTATTTTCATTTTTTTAAATCATGATTTTGTATTTAATAAACATTTTTGTGGCATATTTTTGTACACACAAAGAATTAACATTGTGATTTTTTTAAGACTGCAATTTAATTAAAATTATCTGCAAACTTTTCGAGCGAAGCAGTATTTAGAAAGTTTTGATTCGAGTATTCAAAAGTTTTGTCAAAAATTTCGAGTGAAATATTATTTAATCATTAATATTTTAACGAATTTTTAGAGAACCTATACTAATTTAATGTCTTATCTTAAGTAAAGAAGACTTTCTAGGGGAAAAAATAATGAATATATTTATTTAGCTTGCATTACCAAATTCTATGTCAAACAATTTTACAGTTGAGTTTGAATGGCGTTATGTGAGTTACAAACGATTCTCTGCTGTTAGAAAATATTTTTGTTGGTAGAATGATTTATACTCTTGGAGAAATTCTTACATCGTAAGTATCAGACTGCAAAGTGCACGGATGAGAAAGGTTAAGTTTGTACCATGAACGCTTCCTTCTTAAGACCAAAAAAAATTTATTTTTTAAAAATTTCATTTTATTTTGCATTACCTGTTTTATTTTAGGCCAAGAAACTATACGCGAACAGCTCCATCCATCGCCTTTGTTTTTATTTTATTTACCTGTGCCCCTCATTTTTTATTTCAAAATGCAATGCAAGTGAAGAACTTCATTTTATTTCTTCAGCATTTATAGCGCTTCTTTATAAAGATTTGTGGCGGTGGAGTTGGCTGGAATTGTACCAATGTGTAGGTTGAATTTCGCCGAGGAGCGAACCTGCGATGTTTAGGTTTGAAGCCCAGTAACCAAAGAAGAGTCACCACACTCACTTGTAGCAACAACACAAAGTCGTCAGACTCACTTGACACAGCAATCAAAACCGTCAGACTCACTTGCAACCCTCTCTTCTCTGGCCATAATGCTCGGCGGTACTGAAGTACTCTCTTCGTTCGACATAACGCTTGGCGCTATAAAAATAGTTCGTCTCTACCTACTCACTGGTACGAGAGCATTGTGGTGACTTCTTAGTAAGCCAGTAACAGCCACTAGACATTAGCGCTCGCTTTTGTCGAATGGCTAAATTATTGGACTTTAAACCCAAACTTCACCGGCTCGATCCTTGGCTGAATTCAACCAACACATTGGTGCGATTCCAACCAACTTCTGCACCACAGATTTATCTACCATTAAAATTTGTTCAAAAATTAAGTGACAATTTGTATAGTTTATATGTTTCCCTTTATGTATGCTCATGCGTGCTTGCTTGAGTGTGAGTGGGTGTGCGTGTACTTGCGTGCGTGTGTCTCTTAACCTTGATATACTTAAATTTGCACGTGTCAATGACACAATTATTAAAGTATTTATTTTTCTTCTAAATTTTTATTTTCTTCACATGAACTCATACATTTATGCACAATAAATGATTGATTTAAATAAATATATCACTGTCAAAATTTTAATTAAAATATCTTCAAATAAAGTAAGAAACTTTTTGTTTCAGATTGAAATTAAAAACAAGAATTCAATACTAAAATTAATGCATTTAATACTTAAGAAGGAAATACTGACTTATTCTTTTTTTAGTGGTATATTAAATTTTAGTGTACTAATTTAATATATTTAATATGTTTATTATTCCATCAATTAAATTTTAATAAAAGAATAGTGAGGAAATCTTAACTGTGAAATTATTCAATATCTACCCTGCAAAATTTTACCATGAGTTTCGAATCACCCTATAATTTCCTTCTTAAGGTATCCGACTACGTTGGACGAAAAAAATTTAAAAAATTAGATTTTTTAAAAAAAACTATTTAAAAATATGGTTTTTAGATGTGTTGTCAATTATAATGTAAAATACTATAAATGCAACGAAATTACTTGAAAATGTAATATATTTTGAGAAATAGGAAAATTTGCAGTACATTTTAATGAAATTTAACCAAAACGCTTAATGCTCTACACATAATTGTAATGCTGTAATCCTATTTTTTGTTGAACGCAAGTTATAGAATAAAATTATGGATGAAATGAACCAAAATGTAAGAAAACTTTTAGACGAAGTTATGGGTAAAAACATACGTATATATACACTCTTTTCCTTAAACTTACAACTCAATTTTTCTAAAAACACCTATAAATGAAGAAGGAAAAACTCCTCACCAATAAAACTATTGGTTCATTTAATTGCCCATATTATTTAAAAAGCATACTAACATTTTTATGTAAATACTTCTAGTAGCTTTTCAGATATCTAATACTATAATACGAGGAATGGTTGTCAAGTCGAAAATCGCGCCAGAATTAATAAACTCCGGTAAACTTGGGGGTATGGGGTTTTTGGCCACGAGGAATCGATTGGCGCCGGTTTTGAAGCGCTACGGTCGAGCAGTTCGGAGTTCGGATAGGATATTTTCAAACTTTATTAGTTCACCATAATGGCTACTTAAATTTTCAAGCGGTAGCGTACTGCCATCTATAGCCAATATGGCGAACTAATAAAGTTTTATGTTTATGATGTTATAGGTTTATAATATGTTTCTTATGTATGTATATACATTTGGTTTTTCTAAAAAAATTTGACAAAAATATTGAACTTCAACACACTTCAATCTTTACCTTTACTTTACCTTTGTATAGAATAGTCCCCTTTCCAAACTCTAACTTCGTTTAGAATAGTTTACAATGGTATCACAATTGAAAATTTAAATCTTCGAGTTAGCTTCGATACCTGTTTTCTCCGAGCGGAGCTCGGTCACCCGCTAGTTATGTTAACGAGAGTCTTTTTATTGACAGTTTTGGGAAAATGGAAGTAAAAAAAAAAATTAGCTGAAAAGTTTGTGGTGAGCCTGGATGGTAAATCATGTTTTCCTTTTCCTAGGAAAGATTAACTATTTCGGCAACAGGAAAGGGGAAAAATACACTTGCTTTGAATAATACTTTTTTGCAAACATATATTATGAATAACACAATTATAAAGCGTCTTTCGAGACATGAATTCCCCCACGTGACCTGGGACATAGAGACACAATGACTCCACTGTTATTTATGTATTTATTATGTATTATAAACCACACAGGAATTTATTTCAGATACACAATACATTCTGGAAATCATGTAGTTACAAAAGCATTAATATTAAAAATAATAAATACTATAATATTAAACATGAGAAAAATGTTATAAGAAAAACCTAATCAATCTTTTAATGAGTATTTACTTCATGTAGATATTATGGAATTATACTTGTTCAGTACTTTGCTACCAACGCGCCAAGTTGGCGGACACTCATTCTAGATTTGCTCCTTTTTTGTAACTGTGCCGGTCATAACCCGTCACAACGGGATTTGAACTTGGACGCGATGCATATCGTTGGTAGCGGGGTGACTCCATGCCCCTTCTCTTATCAATAAACCGCATAGTTTAGAAGCATCGTTTCATTGTTTTAGTTACAACGCAATTCCTTTGTTCATTTCAATTAGTTACACCGCAGATTTATAGTTCATATCTCATCATCAAGTGTAAAGCCATCACCGGCGTACACAACAATATTAATGATAATGACTGTCAGAACAAAAGTGAAGAATGCAATATTTTAAAACATTATTTTTAAGAATACATATTTATTCTTTTTTGCATTGTTTAAGTCAAAAGCAGTTTCAGAGACACAGAGTGAAAGACACCATAAATAACAACGAAAAATTTGGAAAAGAATAACTGGGTTATACGCACATGTTCATACTTAAATTTTTGTAAATATATTGCTGAAAAAAAAACATGAAAGTATTGAGGAGATAATTATTTTCAAGGGCTACATACCACGTGCTAATTAGAGCTAATGAACCAAGCGGAATCATTTTGACTCCCGTCTCCAGTTACGGGTTAAGTATATATTTCCTAAATCTTTTCAGCAGAGAAAAATTAATTTAATATAGTTCATTTCAAGAAAAGAATAGGAACACAGAGAAACTCATTGCTAAGGTAAGTGACTAAGTTAAAAAAGTGACTTTTTTTCTGAAATCATATTTCTCATTGCATATTCTTAATATTTGAACAAGCATTATTTTAAAGCGTTAGGAATTTGTTTCTAAATTTATTATTTAGAAAATAACACTGATTTTTGTATTTGTATTTGTCAAGAAGAGAGTAGAAAAAAAAAATCATTGTTAAGGTAAGTGTCTAAGTTAAAAAAGTGACTTTTTTGTGAATTTGTGACATTTCTCATTGATTATTCTTAATATATGAACAGGCATTATTACAAAGCTTTAGGAATTTGTTTCTAAATTTATTATTTTGGAAAATTACATTGATTTTTGTGTTTGCATTTGCATGCGTTTTTATGATGTTTTATATCTTTAGATACTTTTTTTCTAAACTTTTTATCTTTGATATTATATTCTTGTTAGAAAAAACGTCCGAAATCAAAATCTAATGCATATTTTTAGAGTTTAGTGTTTTAGTGTTTTGCAGCGTGAAAAAAAATGCTATATTTCGTGTTAATGGTAAATTAAACACCAATATTTAAAGAACGAAGGAACATACAGCTTATTTTTTTAGTCCAAGAACTAGATAATATATCACTTAAGCTATGCACAAAATTGAAAGCAAATCATTTGATAAACATCTAAATTGGAAATTTTTTACTTTATACTTCTTTTTAGCCAAAAAATGGATTTTTTTTTTCGAACACCAGCGGGTGACCGAGCTCCGCTCGGAGGAAACAGGTATCGAAGCTAACTCGAAGATTTATATTTTCAATTATGATTTATCAAAACAATACATGCCATAAGAAAATTTGTGAAACCATTGGTGAAAAGATAACCGGTTAAAGTGCACCATTGTAAACTATTCTAAACAAAGTTAAAGTTTGGAAAGGGAACTATTCTATGCAAAGGTAAAGTAAAGGTAAAGATTGAAGTAGGTTGAAGTTCAATATTATTGACAAATTTATTTAGAAAAACCAAACATATATACACACATAAGAAACATATTATAAACCTATAACAGCATAAACATAAAACTTTATTAGTTCGCCATATTGGCTATAGATGGCAGCGCGTTACCGCTTGAAAATTTAAGTAGCCATTATGGCGAACTAATAAAGTTTAAAAATATCCTATCTGTAACTCCGAACTGCTCGACCGTAGCGCTTCAAAACCGGAGCCAATCGATTCCTCGTGGCCAAAAACCCCATACCCCCAAGTTTACCGGAGTTTATTAATTCTGGGGCGATTTTCGATTTGGCAACCATTCCTCGTATTATAGTATTAGATTTGAGAAAACTTTTGCACTTTAACATATATTTTGGTTTCATAGATATTCTTGCTATCTTTTTTTATGCAAATGTTGGAAAAAACGTAACTATTTAGGAATTTTTTTTTCAAAAACTTTATCAAGAACACTACTGTTATTGTTACTGTTACTATTCTTACGACCAGGCCACCACTTAATATATATTCTATATCTCTCTTAGAATACTGCATAAAATTCTACTCTTTTCTAGAATATTGCTTCCTCTTTATGAGGGCCAAATTTTAATTTTTGGCATTTTGAATGCGCATTTGTTAAGTTGCTACAGTTTTTTCAAATAGGTCCTGCTTTTATGCTTCCATATAGCCTGATCTACCTTCGTTTAGAAATGTCACTAATTAAGACGTTTATTATTTAATTCTCTTTTCAAAACTCTTACAAAATCGTCATAATGAGTCGATCAATTAAGATATAAACAAATTAAAATATTTTAATCTCCACTCAATGGAAACCTAACATCTAATTAAGAATATTATCTTACATTATTAGAATAATATATTCAATTTTAATGTTGTTGATTCTGAGGCTGCCTTTCTATCATTACTTCCAATTATTTAAATGATTTTTATTTTGATATTTCCAGATTGTCTGAACTCTCTGAGTAAACAACATCTATGTATTAAGAAGATTGTTATTTTATTCTGTCAATACAATTTCTGGAATAACCGTAATGATTTCTCTAATTAAGAAATAAATCAAATTTATTATTCCTCTAATAAGACTGGCAACAATTAGAAAACAGATTAGTTATTCTATTTTTGTCAAAAGGAGAATCCCACATTATTGAGAGAGGCTTTATTGACAACTTTTTAAAAATCAGATTTAAATTCTTTGACGACAATTTCCAAAGACCGATTTAATGAGGCAGTCTAAGAAGAATATTAATATTCCCTCCTTGCAGTTCAAATCTTTTACTTATTTTCTCATAATAATAGAGAAATATTTATAATAAATGGATGCTAAATTACTCCATTAATTTAAAAATCTGATTGATTTATATTTCAAAGATCTTAGTAACTACATCCAAATGCATTTTTCTGTATTTAATTCTTTCGGATTTCAATCGGAACAGAAATCATAGATTAATTCATAATGGATGATGATCTTTAGTCGTTTTTCATGCTGGTAACAATGGAAATGCAAATGTTAGTCGACAAATCTCTTCATTTTGATCTATTAATTGCTGTTATATTTGACAAACGCATTGTTGTTATTTCTTATGGCAATTGTCATAGAAAAGCCCGCTGGCGAAAACATCGATTTGAAGCCGAGAGAATGTCTTTTGTTTTGAAGTAGTCATCTAGGCCCAGGAGTACATCTTAGCTATTCACGCGTCACAAACCTTTATTTAGGAAATGATAAATAAAAAGAACTAATTTATAGAAGTTTCGGTAAAAAATGGTACAATTTTTGTAGTTTTATCTTCTATGTTTTGATGTATTTAAAGGTATTTTTATTTATATACAAGCTTCAATTTATTGAATTTGTTGTTGTTTCTAATGGTGTTTGCCATACACAAGCCTGCTGATGAAGTCAGCGATTATAAGCCCAGTGAAAGCCTTTTCTTTTAAATTACTGCCATCTAGGCAAATGAGTGCGTCTTAGTTACTATTGTGTCACCGCCCGTTTTTAGAAAATAACAAATAAAAAGGACTAGTTTAT
Organism: Argiope trifasciata; assembly: GCA_026543055.1. Taxonomy (NCBI): domain Eukaryota; kingdom Metazoa; phylum Arthropoda; class Arachnida; order Araneae; family Araneidae; genus Argiope; species Argiope trifasciata. The sequence continues at coordinate 126,529 of JAPMOQ010004502.1, read as the reverse complement.
AGAAGTTTCGGTAAAAAATGGTACAATTTATGTAGTTTTATCTTCTATATTTTGATGTTTTATAAGGTATTTTTTATTTATATACAAGCTTCAATTCATTGAATTTGTTGTTGTTTCTAATGGCGTTTGTGATACATAAACATGCAGATGAAGTCAGCGATTATAAGCTGAGAGAATATCTTTTGTTTTGAAGTAGTGTCATCTAGGCCCATGAGTTCGTCTAAGCCACTATTGTGTCGCCACCTTTTTTCAAAAAAATAATAAATAAGAAGGACTAGTTTGTAGAAGTTTCGGTAAAAAAGGGTACAACTTACGTAGTTTTATCTTCTATGTTTTGATGTATTTTAAGGTATTTTTATTTATATACAAACTTCAATTTATTGAATTTGTTGTGGTTTCTAATGGCATTTGCCATACACAAACCTGCTGATGATGTCAGCGATTATAAGCCCAGTGAAAGCCTTTTCTTTTGAATTAGTGTCATCTAGGACCTGGTGTACGTCTTAACTACTAACGTGTCACAAACCTTTTCTAGGAAATAATAAAAGAAGTACTAGTTTATAGAAGTTTCCATAAAAAAATGGTACAATTTATGTAGTTTTGTCTTCTATGTTTTGATGTATTATAAAGTATTTTTATTTATATAAAGCTTCAATTTAGTGAATATGTTGTTACTTTTATGCAATTGTCATAGAAGAGCCCTCCGGCGAAATCATCGATTTTAAACCTAGAGAATGTCTTCTGTTTTCAAGTAGTGGCATTTGTGCTTAAGAGTTCATCTTAGCTACTCACGTATCACAACCCTTTTCTAGAAAGTAATAAATAAGGACTAATTTATAGAAGTTTCTGTAAAAAAGGGTATAATTTATGTAGTTTTATCTTCTGTTTTGATGTATTATAAGATATTTTTATTTATATACAAGTTTCAATTTATTTAATTTGTTGTTGTTTCTAATGGCATTTGCCGTACACAAGTCTGCAAATAAAGTGAGAGAATATAAGCCGAATAAATGACTTTTTTTTTTTTTTGAAAAAGTGTCATCTAGGACCAAGAGTACTTCTTAGCTACTCACGTGTCACAGCTCTTTTCTATAAAATAATAAATAAGAAGGACTAGTTTGTAGAAGTTTCGGTAAAAAATGGTACAATTTATGTAGTTTTATCTTCTGTGTTTTGATGTATTATAAAATATTGTTATTTGTATAAAAGCTTCAATTTATTGAATTTGTTGTTGTTTCTAATGGCTTTTGTCATATATAAGCCTGCAGATAAAGTCAGAGATTTTAAGGCGAGAAAATGTTTTTTGTTTTGAAGTAATGACATCTGGGCCCAAGAGTATGTCTTGGCTACTCACGTGTCACACCCTTTTTCCAGAAAATAATAAATAAGAAGGACTAGTTTATAGAAGTTTCCGTAAAAGATGGTACAATTTATGTAGTTTTATCTTCTATGTTTTGATGTATAATAAGGTATTTTTTATTTATGTACAAGCTTCAATTTTTTGTTGTTTCTAATGAGGTTATTATGGACTTTGCTGGACATCTCTGACTTTATCTGCAGATAAAGTCAGTGATTATAAACCAAGAAAATGCTCTTTGTTTTGAAGTAGTGTCATCAAAGCTACCAGTAGGTCTTAGTTACTCAAGCGTAACCACCCTTTTTATAGGATGGACTTCATTCAGGCATTTCATTCACCCAACCACAGATTGCAATTCGGGCCTGAATTAAAGAACGATAACTTCTTATCCAGTATCCCCAGTGGTATTGGAGGGATTTGTGGCCATGAATAAATTTATAAATACACCAGCCACCTCACATACAGGAAATCTTCTGCCTGCGGGTTTCGAACACACAATCCAAGAGATACGAATCTAATGTCCTAGAAACAAGAGTATCTCAGCGTACAACCGTGATTTAAAGGTTTCTTGAGTTTAATTTTTTTAATTTAATAATTATTTTTATGTAGAATATTTAATAAGTTTTTATTTTATCGTTTTCTCCAATTATCGTTTGCAACTTTTTTATCAGTTAAAATACAAATACAATTGAACCAAACGATTTTGAATCTATTTGTGATATGTTTTCTCTGTAAATAATATCATTTAATTTTTGTTCGCAAATGCTTAAAATGTGAGAAACATATTTGTTAAAATATCGTAAAATTTTGAGGTGTTTAACTTTTTATTGGAAACAATATGAAAATAAGTCAAATCAGCTTTTCTTTAAGTGACTACAGTGGAAAGTTGACTTTCCCCAAAATTGGGATTTCTTTACTTAACACTCCTAATATCTGAACAGGTTTATTTAAGAAATCGTAAAAATTTTGTTTGAAAATTCTTCTTTTTTTTTTTACAGAAATTACACTGATTTTTATGTTTGCATTTAAATACATTTTAATGATATTTTGCATCTTTAGATACTTTTTTCTCGAATATCGAATGTTTCAGAATTTTCTTGCTGAAAACTTCAGAAATTAAAATATAGCATGCATATTTTTTTCAAATTTCGTATAATCATATCTCAGTATGTTCTGCAGTTTCTAAACTAGAGAATAAGTAATCTATTTATTTAGAACTATTTTGTAATTTTTAGTGCTACGTAATGGGTAAAACATTTAAAATTTCTAGTTATTTCGAGAAAATTTAGTGTTACTTAAAAATTGAACATTTAGTGTTATAAAAGTTAGAGTTTGGTGAAAATTTAATGTTATTATCTAAAATTTAGTGTTAACCTCCATATTTAAAGAATCCATAAAAACGCAGCTCATTGTTTGACTCATGAACTAGATAGTATGTTTCCCAAGCTATCTGAAAAATTTTAAGCAAATTATTTAATAAACCTCTAAACTTAGAAGAATTTTGCTTCATAACTCTTTTTAGACAAAAAAAAAATCTTAGACAAACTCTTTTTAGATATTTTTTCAAATTTGTTAAACTTTTTTGACATTTAATCCGTTTTACATTAATTTGGGTTTCAAAAATGTTCTTTCAATCCTTTTTACACAAATCCGTTCCAAAATATAACAAGTTTCAAACATTTTTCAAACACGTCATCTCGAATGTAGTCACATACCTAAAAACGAATTGTTAATTATCTGATTTTAAATATTTCTTTAATGTTATTCCAGAATTCTGTTAACATGTTCTGACAAAAACTTTTCGTTGTTTAATTGGTCAAAGAAGAAAATGAAGTACCTACATATTTAGAGAATTAGCTTTAAAATGCTATTTAAATGCTTTTTTTCTTATTCTACTCCATATTCGCAATTCAAATAGATTGTGCTTATATTATAACTTTAAAATAAGAATTATTATGTTTATAAATTTATTTCGTGCAACTAAGAAATGTTTTTAACAAATTAGCTTAAATTTTATATATAGCTAAGGTCTTGCTTTATAGGGTTATTTATAAAAGTGTCTTTCCTAAAAAAGCGTGATTTTACACAAACACACTGACAAAAAAATACATTTTTTTTCACAACTAATTAGTAGAGCGTTTTTTTTTTTTTTTTTTTTTTTTTTTTTTTTTTGTATTTGCTCCAATACTGACATCACCATATCGTCAATTTTTATGGTACTTTAACTGCTGCCATGAAATAAAAAGTTCTATGAGATGTCGTTGTATTTACAATGAAAATAGATGGGAAAATTGACCTCCTAGATATTTATGTATTAAGTTGTTATTATTGGAAGCAAATTATTATTTTAAGAGCATTAAATTATTAATTTTGTAAGCAAATATATTTATATAATTAAGTTCCTTTTATATTGTTAAAGGAGAAAAATTCTGTATTTTTATATTGTGTATCTTACTATCCCCTATCGATATCGTTGAAAAATTCAAAAGCTAGTCAATTTCAGAGCTCATGGATCATAGTTATAAAGTTTGAAAAAGAAATGAATAATTCGCAATATAGCTTTCAAGGAAGAATGTGTCATTTTCAGAAAGAAAAAGAGGGAAAGACATAAAATATTCATAAAAAATTCTCTTCTTACCTGAATCTAAATATTTTCTTCTAAAATTTTGGAGTTTGATAGTTTTTTGCATCGAAAGAAAGATAATGTGAAACATATAAGAGTATGGGCCTTTGATTTTATGTCGTGGGAATTGAAATTTGCTGGCTTCAAGCAGAATTATCGATTGTTTTTAACAGATAAATATTCATGAAATATTTATGTCTAATATCTGTATATCTAATATCTAATACCTGCCAGTAAATATTATCTAGGTATCTATCTAACTACGGAGACAATTTTTTTAAATTCCTCTAATGAGCCAATTTAATTCATTTTCTGGATCAATCTTATAGCAACTATTGAAAAATATTGAAAAGGAAATTCTGTATTAATTGAGATTCTATAAAATGTGTCAATGTTGGTACAAAATATTAAAAATTTCTGCAAAAAATTCTATTGCATTTATTCCAATTATCTTTGCGCACAACACACTTATAGCTATGATGAAGGCTATGAATCAGAATCTAAGAAATATGTGAATATATCAAAAATGATATAGTTAATCGAGTATTTCTATAAAGAAAATTTCATTGTTAAATACAAAATCCATTGTCAAAATTTATATAAGGCAGCTCTAAAAGAAAAACTACTCAGTTCAAGATTATATCCTTAGTATATTGCCTTTGGTATATTAAAAATAACATATAGTCAAAATTTCAAGGCAATAGAATAATAATATATCATGTTTTACGTATGAAGTTTTTTACAAAACCCATGTTTTTCAAAAAATTCATTTCAAGTTTTCATTTATCTTACACGGAAAATGTTTTGTAAACATAAATAATATTCAAAACGGACGTAACTGCTAATTTTTGAGAGCATAAAATCGGCTCAAAACATATTCAAATGTAAGTAACCAATAGAACATATTATAAAATGAATTACAAACCTGAGAAACATGTATTTGATAAAATGTTGGAAAACGTTCAGATACTTCTGGTTTCGTTTTTAGCTGAAATGGTTTATAAAACATCTCGTATCTCGGTTTTTATTTATTGTAGAATTAAAACAAAAGTTTTGTAATACAAATAAACGGGTTTTAATATAAAACAATATTTTTTAATTTTTTACCAAAACTGCCTTTTAAATACAGACAGAAACCTTAATCTTCCTAAATCGGATATAAATCAATTACGAGATGAAATTTTGCTCATTTGCTAATATGAATTATAAATGATGCTTCAGTAAAAACTTTATTTGAAGTTAGTTCAAAATTCCCATTTCTAAAATAAATTCTAGAAATGGGAATTTTGAATCTAGGTAACAGACTAGATTCGAAAGAAAAATTTTGGAAAATTTGATTTTTTAAAAAGTATGGTTTTTAAATGTATTGTCAATTATAATACAAAATATTATAAATACAAAAAATATTTTAAAATATAATATATTTTGTGAAATAAGAAAATGTGTAGTAATTTTTAATGAAATTTGACCAAAACGGTTAACACTCTACACAAAATTACAATTTAGCAATCCTATTTTTTTTTTGTACACAAGTTATAGAATATAATGATGAATAAAATGAACCAAAATCTAAGAACAATTTTGAGATGCAAAGGAGATACAGATAAAAATATACGTATATATACATTTCTCCATAAATTCTCAATTTAATTTTTCTAAAAACATCACTAAATAAAAAAGTATTTCATTGACAATAAAAGTTTTAATTCATTTCTTTGCTCATATTATTTAAAATACACGTTGGAATTTTAAATAAATTCTTCTATTCGTTTTTGAGATACCATGTTAACGGTGGAGAAAATTTATGAAAATTAAAGTTTTGAGAAAATTGAAGTTAAAGACAAATTTCAGTTGGAAAATATGTGACCCTAGATGATAGTTCAGGCTTTTCTTTTCCTAGAAAAGATAAATTGTGTTTTTAACATAGGCGTATGCCTTAAATAAAATTTTTATTCATATAATGGATCCGCATCCCTTTATTAAGTTTATCATATGGGTATTCAAGGCAATTATAGTAAATATAAAACACATTCGGATGCAACTTCCAGTTCTCGATACTTCAAACTCATCCAATTGTTAAGCCATATTGCTGTGCTGTTATTACTTATCCATTTGTTAAAGACAACCCACTGATTATGTCAGCGATTTGAGTTTTTACAGTAGCTTCCAAGTTTAAATGTGCCTGAGCACCAGAGGGCAGAAGTCTGACTTCTAGCTCTGCTAAAGATGATATTCACAAACGAACTTAAAGCCTTATCGCAAGGTAAAATATCGTCCGTACTTTTCGTCAGCAAACGACAACGAAAGTGACGTCACTTGTGTGACGTCATTTCAAAATTTCATATTATTGGTTGGATTTCGTTTGTAGATAATATTTCCTTCACTATCGTCGGCATTTCCAGACGGGTTAAAAAAGGTTGTCAATGACGGAAAACTTGCTTGACCGGTTCTTGAGGGTAAAAACGGGAAACTGCGGACGATATTTTGCCTTTACACAACCCCTTTTTACAGGGAGAGACGTAATCTGACAGCGGCTCAAAATTACCAGGTCCACCCCAAAATAGTTCTAGAACTGCTTTACAACGGGACGTTAATATAACTAAACTAAACTGAACTTTTGCAGGAAAGGAAGGTCTCTTTCGCATCACTGATAGAACACAGGGAGAACAATGTCCGAAAAAGGATTTGAAATCGGGGCAACCTGATCACGGGGTACACGCGCTATTCCTAGGCCAGAACGCCATCTTTAAGTCCCTTCAAATATGATATTCATGATTTTAACTCACTCGTGTAGTATTGAGAAATTAAAATAATCTTCAGGAAATTCGAACTCGAGGTTGAGAGAAATATTCACGTTTTAGACCCCCCCCCCCCCACAGTCCGAGAAAAAATTTTTAGAATTCGGGTATTACCAAACTAGTACGAAATCGATATGCCAAATTTCACCTATTAAGTTGAAGGTAGTTTTAAATTATGAATGTGCAAAAGCAGCTATAGATAGTCATATATTATTTGAAATATTGTTTTTCGAAAACTTGGAGACTCATTTAAATCTTCATGAGCATTTTATCTCAAGATTGAAATTTTTTACTGAGAATTTTAATTGAGAAGATTGAGATTTTTTTTTTGTTGCATTATTTTCTCGTTGTATATTTCGTATTCTAAAGAGCAAAAAGGAATAATATTACTAAGGTTCGATATTTTAAATTCAAGTGAATACCAAAAAAGAATAATTTAAATGTACTTCATAATTTAAGGTTCTTGCTCTACTTTTTTTCATTTTTAGAATACTGAACTGAAAAAATAAAAAAGTGGAATACATTTTTATTTTAAATTTCCCTTTCGAATAACGCATACATTTTCTAGGAAAGTGAGCGGAGGAAAGACCAAACGATAATTATTCTTTCGAGGGAAGGGAGAGAATATTAAATCTTAGTTTCCAGAAATATCGACTTCAGCCATCAAAAGTCAATGAAAATTCCGAAATAGTCTTTTAGTCAAAAGCTCGAAAAGATTATGAATATGTCAGATCCAAAAGGAGAAGAAAAAAGTGAATCAAAGACTTATAAGAGAGCGAGTAATAAAATATATCTGTAGTCGAAAAAGAATTTTTTTTTATAAGTGATGCGCTCAGTTAGGAAAAAGGTCAGAATTTTGTAAAAATGGAATTCTTTTGCTAGAGGGGTTTTATTTTTTAGATTTAATAACATTTTTCAGCAATTAGAATACAATCAATGCACCGAATGTGTAATTTCTTTAATTGTAACTTTTATATTTTATCAGTTAATAATATTCAAAAAATAATTATATAACAGTTAATAATATTCAAAAAATAATTGTATAACAGTTGATAATATTCAAGAAATAATTATATAACAGTTGATAATATTCAAAAAATAATTATATAACAGTTAATTATATTAAAAAAATAATTATATAACAGTTAATAATATTCAAAAAATAGTTATAAAACAGTTAATTATGTTCAAAAAAAGTTAATTATATTCCAAAAATCATTTAAACACATATAATAAAACCCCTTTAATAATAAAGTTGAAATTATAATAGTACAATGCAATTCTTTCGCATGTGTAATGCATTTTAAAAGTGTCATTCTAATTTTAGTTTCATGACTAACGACGCCTATTGGTAGAAGAGAAGAACAAAACGCTTTGAATATAATTTTAATTAATCTGCGTAGCTGCACAAATTTATCAAAATATGGCCAGTAATCTTTGAATGATTTTATTCATATTTTAAAATATCGATACAACTTTAAACTTATTGATGCAAAAAATATGGTATTTCTTTTCAAATTTTGTATTTAAAGAAATTTATAGAATTTTACACTATTAGTGTTTTTTGGTGTTCTTTCACCGAATTCAAGAACTCTTTTCATGAATTATTTTCACCTTAAATCTTCAACCTTGTGTAAATATAATCAACTTCCAAATGGTGTAAATATCATCAACTTCCAAATGGTGTAA
>JAPMOQ010004502.1:78689-111197 GCA_026543055.1 Argiope trifasciata | reverse complement strand
AAATCATTTAAATAATTGGAAGTAATGATAGAAAGGCAGCCTCAGAAACAACGACATTAAAATTGAATATATTATTCTAATAATGTAAGATAATATTCTTAATTAGATGTTAGGTTTCCATTGAGTGGAGATTAAAATATTTTAATTTGTTTATATCTTAATTGATCAACTCATTATGACGATTTTGTACGAGTTTTGAAAAGAGAATTAAATAATAAACGTCTTAATTAGTGACATTTCTAAACGAAGGTAAATCAGGCAATATGGAAGCATAAAAGCAGGACCTATTTGAAAAAACTGTAGCAACTTTACAAATGCGCATTAAAAATGCCAAAAATTAAAATTTGGCCCTCATATAGAGGAAGTAATATTCTAGAAAAGAGTAGAATTTTATGCAGTATTCTAAGAGAGATATAGAATATATATTAAGTGGTGACCTGGTCTTAAGAATTGTAACAGTAACAATAACAGTAGTGTTCTTGATAAAGTTTTTGAAAAAAAAGTTCTAAAATAGTTACGTTTTTTCCAACATTTGCATAAAAAAAGATAGCAAGAATATCTATGAGACCAAAATATATGTTAAAGTGCAAAAGTTTTCTCAAATCTAATACTATAATACGAGGAATGGTTGCCAAGTCGAAAATCGCCCCAGAATTAATAAACTCCGGTAAACTTGGGGGTCTGGGGTTTTTGGCCACGAGGAATCGATTGGTGCCGGTTTTGAAGCGCTACGATCGAGCAGTTTGGAGTTACAGATAGGATATTTTCAAACTTTATTAGTTCGCCATAATGGCTACTTAAATTTTCAAGCGGTAACGTGCTGCCATCTATAGCCAATATGGCGAACTAATAAAGTTTTATGTTTATGCTGTTATAGGTTTATAATATGTTTCTTATGTATGTATATATGTTTGGTTTTTCTTAATAAATTTGTCAAAAATATTGAACTTCAACACGCTTCAATCTTTACCTTTACTTTACCTTTGTATAGAATAGTTCCCTTTCCAAACTCTAACTTTGTTTAGAATAGTTTACAATGGTGCACTTTAACCGGTTATCTTTTCACCAATGGTTTCACAAATTTTCTTATGGCATGTATTGTTTTGATAAATCACAATTGAAAATTTAAATCTTCGAGTTAGCTTCGATACCTATTTTCGCCGAGCGGAGCTCGGTCACCCGCTGGTTTTAAGTTAACATGAGTTTGGTATAGCGTGACCAATATTGGCCCTTATACTGGGAAAAAATCAATCAATCAATAATATTCACGACATTGCTTAAATAACCAGAAAGTTGTGATTCCAGAGAGATTGAGTGGTTTTATATTATGTACCAAATGTTATTTATCTTGCCCTCTTCGTTTTAGACTTGTCTTATTAACTTATATAAAATTAACTTATAGTCTTATATTTCCTCTGAATGTTGGTCCAAATTTGTAAGAAATCCATCAATTTTATATGAAGATACTACATCAAAGTTCATGTGTCTAGCTCAACGTTTTGAAAACATCGTTTTGGTAGACAGAAAGACACGATTCCAAGAAAAGAGAATTCTCGAAATCGGGGAGGTTTGAAAATTGAAGATTAATCAAAATCTCTAGTTCAAATTTTTTGACTATTTCAATTCCTTTTTATATCTCATTTAGTAGATAACTACTACACTAATTCACTGGAAGCTTTGAAATTCCTATCATCTTCACTCGCAGCCATCCTGTGATGTTCAACAGTTTAAACTTGTATGATAAACTTGTTTGGAAGAGCTTTCAAATTATTTTATGCTGGATCTTCACACCTATGGGAATTCTGAGAAATGAAAAGGCTGATGTAGCAGCTACTACTTTCATACCAAACCCAGATTCTTCTTTCTGATTATCTATATTAATAAAAATGAATGTTTGTCTGTATGTCTCTTATGCCTTCCTAAATCGTTCATCCGATTGCAATGAAACTTGGTAAGCAACTCCTAGGGGATGATTATAGAAATATTACTATTATCTAAAAATTGAAAAAAAAAAAATCGAATCTCAACCACATCTATATACCAAAGATTAATATCCAATAACTTACCAAGGAGACAATAGATTCAGTAGAAATGTTAAATCCAAGTTAAATAATATTTTGCAGCCATAATACGTAAAATGTCACGCAAGTCATTCTCAGAGGTAACAACTTTATTACAGATCAAACGAGAAAATTATGTAAGACAAACCTTGGGGTTTTTATATTTTAATTAAATTTTAGCGTTTTTCGCAGTAACGATCAGAAATATTGCAGTACAAATAATTTTTGGCCATCTCAATTTTCAAAAAATATCTTTTCCAGTATATTGACGCTTTTATGGTATAAATATATTTTCTATGTTTAATCAATCTCAAAAGAAAATATTTTAATCTTATTTTCTAAAATTAAATTAAAGAATTCTGAATGAATATTAAACGAATCACGAGATGCAATAAAAATTTATTTCATTACCATTCCGAAAGAACACCAAGTTTTAGAATTCTAAAAGAATACACAAATCTAATATATAAAAATGAATATTTGTCTGTTCTTATTTTATATGTTGTCGTACCCTTCATCCTATTTCGACAAAACATTGCCAAATTATTTATTGATTGATTGCACTTAAAATTCTTTTTTTGGCGGCAGCAACGCGCAAGTACAAGCTAGTTAAAAATGTACGTATGTCATATTTTGCATTCCAAATGGCAAACTGAATGTTACACACAGATTCATGTTTCATATAGTTACGCTTACAATTGATCTTTGGCCCATTTTGCATGGAAGAAAATTGGATGCCATTATAAGTAGGTTGCAGATTTGGCACATTCGATTCACTCACAGACATTTGTTGATGTGGAACACAATTTTGCTCTGTAACAGTCCTATTTCTGTTATACACATTTTTATAGAATGTCTACGATTTTCTTTAGTGTCTTGCATAGTTTCAGAAATCACCCCATGTTGTATGTAAACCATTTTTAGTTTTTAAAAAAATATTTGTTTTTAAAAATCATATGTTATATTTTGCATTCCAAATGGCAAACTGAATGGGACGCACAGATTCATAATAAGCTTCATACAGTTACGCCTACTTGTGATCTTTGGTCCATTTTGTACTGCAGAAAATTGGATGCCATTTTAAGTAGGTTGCGGATTTGACACATTCGATTTAATCACCGACATTTGTTGATGTGGAACCAAACACTATTTTGTTTAATTTGTAACAGTCCTATTACACATTTTTGTAGAATGCCTACGATTTTCTGTTGTTGATGTCTAATGCCGCTTGGTCATACCAAGCCCGAATTAGCAGATCTCTTTCGAATTAAAGCAGAGATGAGCGCCTTTCTTTGTTAACGAGCACCGTTTAGGTGAAAGGACGACTTTGCTTGAACACACACAACACAAACTTTTTTAGGTGGTCGAATTCATTCATACCCTCATTCCTCCATCAGCAAGTCAGAATTTAGATCCAAATCAGAGACCGACTCGTCCCTCATTCGGTACCCCCAAGAGGTATCGTTTTGTTTCGTTTGTTTTTTCGTTTTATTATGGGAACTTGAAGGACTTCGTAGTCACGGTCTATTTAACCAGCTCCAACTGCCATTAGCCAACAAGGCGGTTTTCGGACAAGACGAGGAAAAAACCCGCGACCTTTCGGTTACGAAACTGACGCTCTACCAACCAGGCTACGCGGTTCGTGTCTGGCATAGTTTCAGAAATCTCACCATGATGCATGTAAACTTTTCTTAATTTTCTAAAACAATATTGATTTTTAAAAATCGTATATAAACAATAGTGAATCCATAGCAATTCAGAGCATTAAAAATATTTCTCCAATTCTAAAACATAAATAAAATTTCCTATAGCTCCCAGTAGGATTTATCCAACTTTACATTAAACCAACGAAAAAGATTTAAATTCTATTTCAATTTTCGCTGAATCAGACAGTCGACTGACAAAATCTTTTATGTAAAGCTATTTGCATGAAAGCTTTACATCCAAGTAATTGGTTCATTCTCTAGAAATGTAATCCTATATATCCATTCTATTTAACAAAATCACTTATGTTAAAGTGAAGATCTACTTATCCTAGAGAAACTGTCAAATCAATTGAACTCAAACTTTTGCATTGCACCATTCTCTTATTTCAATTATTTGATCCGACCATTCGCATTATAAAGACAAATAAAGACTTCAGAGAAAGTTTATGTCCTCTTCCTATTAAATAAGTTTTGAATAAATTTGAATTGTCTTCGGAAAGAAAAATTTTAAGGTAATATAATATTATGGTAACTCTTTCCAAAATAAAATGGAAGTTCTAATACTCTTTTGTTTAAATTAACTAATATGCAGCGGAGTTATTTTCGCATTAAAATATTATTTGTACCAGCAAATCAATTTCCTTTCACTCAATAGGCAAAAGATTTCATACTGGTAAAGAAATGTAGGAAAGTGTATGATTTTTTTTCCCTTCGTAGCTCAAATGAGGTATCCAATGCAAGTTTGCATGAGGAATATTAAGACTTCAAATCTCTCCCAACTTTTCAAAAGTAAATAATTTTTAAATAATTTAATTTTTTATAAGTAGTTTTAAGCAACATATTTTTATAACTTCAGATAACAAAGCTGTTTCTAAAATGCTGATTTCATAATGTAATTCAAAGAAAAGAATACTCAGCTGAAATTTGAAAGTATTTTTTAACTAAATAAAGGAAAATTATATCTGCTATAGTAAATTCCATGTTATCAAGTGAGAAGATTATTATTTTTAAGTTAATATTTGTCTTAATTAATTTAAGTAATTAACCAATTTAAATAGGTTTCAAATATTTCATTTTCATTTGAGTATCAGGTTATGCATACCTCGATGTTTAGAAAAAAAAATTTTAATCCCAAAATTGTTCGTGGGTCAAAATTTTTTCTGTCAACCAGATTTGTGTGTGTATTGGAAAATCCTATTTAAATTGGTTTGGATTGACCACATGACTATGGTATTGCGTAATCGTTAATCTTTTTTTTAAATCCATTTTTTTAATCCTAAAATTTTTTAAGGAAAAAACCTTTTTGTCACTCATTTTTCTAAATTGTGTTTTTAAATGAAATCCACCATAGCATGTAGAATTCGTTTAAATGTCAAAATGTTTCAAATTATTAAAAAAAACCCAAGAAAAGTAAATAGTCAATTATTTACATTCTTTTTAATTACTTGTTTAATTTTTACATTATCTCCTGTATAAGAATGTTAAAACTTTCTCATTTTTCATAAGCATGCAAATTTTTCTCTTATTTGCACTAATTTTTCAACTGAAAATATTTGTCTTGCATTTCAATTACAGAATATCGTATTGAATTGAATGTAAAAGAAATTGTCATTGGAATGAATAGTGTCTTATTATAAGAGTTTCGTGTTAAACATTTTAAAATTCAAAATCTCGGGGTTTTTTTGCGATTTTTTTTCCGAAAATAATAATGTACAAAAAATATTTTTACATCAAGTTAAAGTTAAAAATTATCTTTTTGATATAATTATTTTATCTTATACTTAAAGTATCTATTTTCAATAAATTTCGCTCAAAATATAAATAAAATTTAACCTACGAGTGTATGGAAAAAATTATCAGAGTTGTCCTCACATTGATTAAAACTCAAATTAAAAATAAAAAATAAAAAAACGTAAATCTCACAAAAAATCTTGAAAAACATGATTTATAGCACGTGTTTGTTTAAAAAGGAAATATAATATTTTCTAAAAAAAATGAATCCAAAATATAGTTTCTATGATCTTTTACAATATCTGCGTTATTAATTCAAAATGTCAGTTTTTTATGGGTTTTTATACATTCTTTCAATTTAGATCCCGTCAGTTAATTTATAAACCTTTAATAATAGAAATGCCTTTGTTAAAATAGTCCAAATAAAGTAAACAATTGTATGTAACTTGCGTCACTAAATGCTCTATTAAATGACGAATGTTTAGTTTTTATCTGGATCCTCTGCTCTTGGAATCATAATTCAGATACTAACATTTTAAATAAAAAGTGTTGCGCTCCAATCAATCAAATCAATCACTAAAACTAATTTATGAAAATTTGAATAGCACTACCCAACAAAAATGTGTATTTTTAGACCATCTCAAGGATGATACCCCAATCAACGTCCTGAGTTTCTCAAGACTAATTGTCCTAAGATAATGAAAATGTCGATTGTTCTGAACTATTATATCCATGACTCCATTAACCTATCAACTAAATCAATCACTAAAACTGACGAACTTATGAAACTCTGAATAACACTACGCAACAAAAACGTGTATTTTTAGATAATCTCATCAACTATCTCCAGAATGTTACCCCAAAAAGAGCGCTAAGTTTCTCAAGACTAATTGTCCTAAGATTATGGAAATGTCGATTGTTCTGAATTATTCAATTCAAAGCAACATAAATCTATCATATTTGGTTACTGAAGATAGAAACATTCTCTTACCTATTTAAAAGTTGAATTATCAAGAATATTTCATAGAATATAATTTCTTATAAACAAAGGATAGTATAAAATTTTGAAATATATTTATGGGTGGAAACAAAATAAGATAATGTTATTCAAGTCATTTAAATCTTTTTGAAGGTAAAACTAGAAACTGAATATTATGGTGAATCTGAGAATTTTTTGTTAAATAATTCTTGAGAAATTTCCTAAATTATGAAAGGGACTATGTAATCAGGGCCTGACTAAGGCAGGAATCATATGAGGCAATCACCCCGGGTCTCCACATCAAAAGGGGCCCCAAATCGAAAAATACCATGGACTAGTTCTATGCACTTCCATATATGGGTCTTCATTACTAAAGTAGTGAAGCAGAGTAGGGCCTCCAAGGAAGTTTTTGTCTCTTCCCCTCCCTGAGGCTATGTCGGGCAATGTATGTAGTGAATGTAAAATTTAATACCTGTTTTGAATACTCATATTTTTTTTAAATGCTTGGATTCAATAAAAAATAATTTCATATTAATTGCAGTTTGATTATTCCACTTTAATTTAAAGTTAAAATGTTACGGGAGCTGACAGGAAATTTGAGAGATACTTAATATATTACAGCTTAAGGCTTTTATTATAGAATGAATAAATTATATGACTATCAAAATTTGAAATATAAAATTTTTTTGATGAAGAATCTATTGATACAAAAATAACGTAGAGTATTGGATTGAAAATTTTAAAGAGCATTTAGATTATTGAACCGGCTGGTCACAAAAGGAAGCTAGTAACAAAAAGGGTAGGGAAGGTTTTGTTTTTCGTCAAAATTCAACGTATTTTTTAAAAAAATATTAGTTTTGAAAATTGAAAGAAAATTACTGAGTGATATAATATAGAAAAATTTTAGAAGAAAAATACTGGCCAATTTTTTTTAATCATTAATACTTACACTTAATACTTATTCAAATACAAAAAAAAGATGCCAAAGCATGCTCTTGTTGATATTTAATTTTTTTATAAATGTTAGGTGAATTTAAAAGCTTAATTTAATGTATTAATCCTCTTACGCTTATAGAAGGAAAATTAATGACTTCACTTTTTCCCTCTATTTTGCATTATCGCTTAGTCCTAACGTTTCCATTTTACTTTTTCTATTCGGAATTTGAATATATTATGATTTTCAAGCATAGAAAATTTCGGCAAAGAAATTTGATCTTATATTGACATCCATCGAGAAATTCTGTGGAAGAAAAGCTTTATGAGAAAACAGATATCAGCACAAATAAAGTTATCATAGAAATTTCAGTTTATGATCTGCAAAGTAGCAGCAAAAAGGTTATCAGCAAGACAAGCAGTTATTGAGAATAAATTTAAATTTGGATTTTTATTATGTTTCCTTAGTTCTCATATTAAGGCTGGTTTAAATCCGAATTGACACAAAAATATCCTTCAACATTAAATTACTTTTAACAATAATTTTGTGAACTTTCACAATTTTTTTATATGGGAATTTTTGTTCCTATTTAATTGTAAATTAAGGTGAAAATAAGGATGTCAGCCTCACTGCTCAATTTACAAATATTTTCCATGCTATCCATTCTACTTTCATATTTGTTTTAAGATTTCTGTGTAAATTCCTATTTAAATGCATTTAGATTAATAGAGGTATTGTCGATATTTGATATCATCTATTACTTTTTCAAGTTGAAAGGATTGCTGAGATTCTTACTTCAGTACTCTTGAAGTTTGATTCGTAGAATTTAGAATGGAAAGAACATCCGCCAAGTAATTTTAGTGCATGGTATTAATATTATCTTAGTAGTTATGAAGACCGACTTTGTGGTATAGGGGTAGCGTATCTTCCCTGTGATCTCGGCATCGCAGGTTTGAGTCCCGGTTCGGATGTGGTTGTTATTCTGTGTCGTGAATGTGCCCTCCTGTAAAGAGGGGTTGTGCCGGCCGATGTGAAGCATAACGTAGCTAAGTCGTACTCTTGTCACTAGTTAGCGCTATTGAAAAACAACTGACGCTCATTTCGGCTTAAATCACTGCCTACCATTAGGGGGGCTTGTAAAGTGCCGTTGGTAATAACAATAGCAATTATGAAGACTTAATTTTGTTTTTAGTTAATATTAAAGCTCGTGGAAAGAAGGTAAATTAAAGTAGGTTATATTAAACTGAATTCAAATAAAAATCATTTAAAACATTTTAGGTCAATGAAAATGCCAATTTTTAAATTTATGCGTTAAAACTATTTGTGGCCTTTTAACTAGTCTAATTTATGATTTAATTTCTATTGTTCATTGACCACTGAGGTACGATATTATGAAAGCATTGTTGTCTCTCAATCTCGTACTCTGTAATAGCTAGAAATAATATAAAATTTTATTATAAAACTTGGAGATTTTATTTGGGTTTGTGCTTATTGCTAACCGAAAATTAAATATATTGAATGCCATTTTTTTCTATTTAACTGCAACCACGATTTCGAACTCTGTGTTGTGTCGTGCGAATTGTTTACTTTTTGCCGCCGGTGTATTCCAAAATACTGTATGTTTTAATTAAATGTCACATATCTTAAAAAGGTTTTTAACATTGAATATGATTAAAAATAATATTTCTTTTCTTGTTTAATATTTTTTCTTACCTTTTATTTCATTTGGTATTTTAAATCAAAAAGAAAATCTGTCAATATTTTGAAAATTTTAACGTCTTGATCAAGTCATATTTTTCTACCACATCTTTATAAAATTTATCTATGATGTTTTAATTGTATAATCAAATAAAAATAAATTCCTTGTTATATGAATATTGTAATAATATAAGGATTTATGTTTATTTTTGAATTTAATTTTTATGTATAGAATCAACTAGTTGCTCGCGCTGTCTCAGCAGTCTACAGAAAATGGTGAGAATTTTAGATAAACCTGTTTTTATATATATTCACCTGTTAGCAATCGGAAATATCGATTTTAAAAATTAATTATTTCTATTTTTTATTGTGTATATGCCATGTTTTATTCGATACAATTGTCGTTACATTTTTGTATTAAATTATAAATTGTTGCGTTTTTGAAGGATATATTTTGTTGAAAATAATGGTAATAACATACCAGAATTCTGTAAATTTAAGCATTCTGGTAAATGCAATAGTGATTTGAATACATTTTTGATAATTTGCTAGCTGTGTTTGCTTTATTTATTTTTTCGCCATATGTTGTTGAAAATGAAATTTTGTAATATGCATTTTTTAGTTAAAATATAATGTTATTCTTATCTCATTATGATTATGATCCTTATCTTTATGATTACAACAATGATCTTGATCCAGTGATTTTAAATTCTCAACTTATCTTTAAATGTTGAAAAATCATGCTTTTAATAAATAACAAAATCTTTGAAATCTCTTAAAATAATCTTTGAAATCTCTTTCTATACATGAAATCTTTATTTTATTATGACACTAATTTATTTTAATCCTATTTTTATTTAATTTTCAGTATTCTGTTATATTTAAACAAGAGCAGGGTAAGTAAAATAATAATTATGTATTATAACAAATGTATTCTATATGAAGCATTTTATTATTTTTGAAAATATGTTTTTAAAAATCATACTGACAGATATAAAACAATCCAATTTATTAAATGCCTTTTTAAAAATTTCATTTAATGTATATTTTTTAATATAAATTGCAATTATTTTGAATTAATATTCAACAATTAGTATTTTTACTGAATTATCAAGATTAATTTTAATTAAAATTGAAACTGTACAAAATTTGTTAATATCCCTTTTTTAAAATTAATAATTCATTATGCTGTAGCTGAATTAAAGTTTTTATAGTGCTTTCAACTGCAATTAGTTAATTATTCATAGTTTATGTCATTTCTTTTTTATTGTAAACCAAGAATGGGTAATTTAATGATTAATTTAAAGTGAAAGATGTTTATAAAAAAATGTATTCAAGTTAATAATGGGGATTAATGATAATAGTATTAATGATGTAAACCCTTATGATGTATTAGAAGAAAAATTTGTTGATGAGAAATCATTTAAATACTTATTTATTATTCAAATACTTCTAATGATAATTTATTGTTTAATTTTCAAAATTGTGGTAAAATGTCATACAATTTTTCAAATTAACATACCAATTCCTCTTAATCATACAGATATACACATAATAAAGTGTCAATATAAAAGAATAAGGGTTGTTTTCCATTAGTCGGGTGCAGTGAGAAATTTCCAAATAATATAGAATTCCATCAAATTTCTGCTTGTATTGTCATTTGCTTTGCTTGGCAACTTGGCTCGCATTTGGTTCACATTGGAAACATTTGCACCCAGATAATGGAAAAGTACCAGAATAAGATAATTTTGTTTTCTGATATCTGTCACAAATTTGAACAAATTATTTTTCAAATATGTTTTTCCATAAAAAATCAATTTCTTCTTCACAAACAGTGAATATCACATTATAATTTCTTATATGCTATTATTTACTGTTTGAAGTTTAGCGAAAACTATATATAATCATTAATCTAATCTTTAAATGGAATAAATTCTTTATTGTTGCATTTAACTTAAATATTAATTTTTTAATTTGACCTTTCTTTGAGAGAGGTTAGAGATAAATCAAAAACTGTACCGGAATTTAAAAAAATTAAATGTTATTAAATTATATATAAGCTGTGTATAAAGTCATATTATGAAAAGTTGTCAACACATTTATTAAAACAACTGTCATCTTAGACATGTTTTTCACATTGTAAATTATAAACGCCTTAATTAAATGTGTAATTAAACTTATTAACAAATTTCAGATTGAACTTCTTGCATAGCTCTATAAATGCCAAAATGTTATTCTAATTTATTCATAAGTTTTTCTACCTTTAGCATTTGTTTTCCAAACCATCAATTTTGGACTATCTCAAATTAGTGTTACACATATCTATAATATTTAAACTCAATTTGCATAGAATGGCTGATTTTATTTTGTGGAACTGCAAAAGGTATTTTTTTTCCTTCTATCTACATTTCCCCGAAAATTTAAGTTTTATTCACTTTTATATGTTGGGATTTGGTATGCCACTTGTTTATTCATAATAATTATAACTGTAAAAATATTGTATTAATATTTTCAAAACTTATTTCTTACTAATATTTTTTTTAATAGCTTATACTGTCTTTGTATAAAGAAAATTGAGTAATGTTTCTTCTGTTCAGTTACTATGCCAAGAAAAATGCATAAAATTTTTATTTAACTTTTTTCTTAATGTCTATGGAAATTTAAAAGTTAACCATCATTTCCTTTTGTACTTCAGCTCATGATGATAGCATTTGGTGCTGTGCATGGAAAAAAGGACAAAAAGATTTACTGAATCATATCGTCACTGGTGGTGTTGATGATATGGTGAAATCTTGGAAATGGTACTGTTATGAATCTGTGCTTTCCCCCCCCCCTTAATTTTCTAACAAATTATTTACAATTTTTTTTTGAAATCTTACTGGCATTATTTATGTAATTATTTTGTTAGTAAATCTTAACCATTTTATCTAATCTGGTTCAGGAGAGAATTGAAATTTCTCTTCTTTTCCGTTTTCAAAAGAATTTATTTACTTTAACATTGACATCCATTGCTTAAAATATGATAAACAGCCCATTTTAATTTTTCAAGATGATATGAATGGATAAGGATTAAAATTTTATTATATTTGATAAATAAGATTTCTTTTTTCCTGAATAATTGTATAAATCTATTTTGTTTGATTAAAGAATATTTTACATTCATATATTTCCCTTTTTTATATAGGGATGAAGAAAAATTAGATCTTCGTCATGTTTTTGAAGGTCATGCATTAGGAGTTGTCTCAGTTGACATTAATGAAGAAGGTTCAGGTAAATATAATATCAAAGTAACATTGTTTATCACTGAATTTTTATTTTTCATGCAAGATTATTCTGTATATTCTACCAGTAACAATTACTTATGATTATTAATAGATTTCTTAATCTATAAAAAAAATTTTTTGCTAATATTATGATGTAAATTAATATCTGTTTTAAACAAGAAGATTAGTAATTTTATGTGAAAAATTACTATTTTCATCTTATTTTATCTTATTTTAATATTATTTTTGATGCCTTAAAGGTTTTTAAATTTTATTATTTTGTTTTTAAGATTTACTTTCTTTTTTTTTCTTGAAGTGATTATATAAATGGTATACTATAGTGTAATCATAAAATCTTATGCTGATCACAAGTAAATAACAGAGTCATTTACTATAATACTGTAAGCTTTTTAATTTGAAATGTTTGCTCTTTGTTTTGTTTTTTCAAATTTTATTTTGTTTCAACTTTTGCAAAAAAAAAGATTTTACATTTGATTTCAATCAAAATGGCATTAATGAAAGTAAAAGTTTTGTTTCTATGAATTCAAATGTTTATTATCTATTTTTGTGTTTGCATATAAAGTTAGGAACACAAATTATGTGCCTAATGTGACAACTGAAATGTTGGTAAGAATTGGAATATTATCTTGATATTCTTTGTCCCACCAAGTTTGCTCATACTGAAATTGATTGATACAAAGATTATATTAAAATGTTTATAAACATCTCCGCAATATTTCAAATTAACCATATGCTATATTATAGATATTATGCATAATATAAAGTTTGTTAATGCTTTTTTGTAATTAGAGAAGGCTTTGTGTCTTCCTTATACCTCAATTAAAAGAAAATTCCTATGAACTTATTTTGTTATGAATAGCAAAGTGAAATATTGAACTTTGTGCTTATTACAATGGTTAAATATTTTTAATTATATTCATGTATTGAATAAATGAGTATTTTTGAGGGCAATAATAAAACAGAATATTAAATAATAATAATAACAACTTTTATGATTGGAAGAAAAGCTTTCATTTTCAAGTAATTAGTTCAAATGATTATATTGTTACTGTTTTAAATTTAATTTTTTTAGAAGTTGAAATCAATGCAGTTATCTGCAATCTTCTAGGTGTGTATTTCTCTTCGCCAAAGTATATTTATATTATATTTGATAACACTAAATCTATTTCCTGTCTTGTAGAGTGCTATTACACACATTCCCTTTTATCTACAGTAGAGATTGATATTACCATAATTTATATTATGTACATAAAAACTTATCTTTTTCAAAAAAATTTTTTTAGTTCATAACTATATTTTTATTCCAGGATTTTTCTCCATCTTTTTTTTTTAAAAAAAGAAAGTTTAGAATTTTGCATGCTTTTTAAATAATTGTATTAATTATTATAAATTAATGGTTGACATATAAATTCATAGTAAATATACTTTTACATCTTCTGTTTTTTTTCAATTCAAATAATTAATGATATTTTTACAGTTGCTGCTTCTAGTTCTTTAGATAGTCACATAAGACTATGGGATTTACACACTGGTCAGCAGTTGAAAAGTATTGATGCAGGGCCAGGTAATTTTAATTCTCCCTTTATTTTATTTCATTTATATTTGATGATATTCATTTAAGGCTCTTCTGAATAAGTTTATCGTGCATAAAAAGCATTAGCCAAGTATATGGATTGAATACTTATATGAGCAGAATCTGAATATATGATGTTGTCTTATCAATGATTGAATATTGTTTATTAATTTTTTCTCAGGGGGAAAAAATGTATATATTTTTTCCCATAAAAAAGGATTTACAAGAAAGCATAGACATGCTTATCATGCATGCGTATTTGGTATTTCACATTTATGAAGATTAGGTTAATTTTATCACTTGAAGTAATGGTTTTAACAAAGTTTATATAGTCCAATTACCTGTTCTGCAGAGGAAATGAGAACAACATAGTTTGTAAAAAAATTATGATGTATTTTTGGATCATCTGTGATTATTCCACCAATTAAGTACAATTAGATCTATTGCCAAATTTTTATATATAATAAAATAAGCACCACTCATGAATAAAGGAATGTAATTACAAACACAAGTCTTTTATGTTTAACTTTTAAATGCATATTTATAAATACAAATATAGCCAATGTTTTGAATTTTTCCATGCTGATTTTTGAAAAATAAGTTGACTCACAAGATTTTAAATGAATTAGAGTTAATATTTTTATTTTAAAATTTTCTTTTTAGTGCACTTGTGCACTAAAAATTATGTGAACTTCTATCTTTGGAACACAAGTTATATTTGATACAGTTGTTTTCACTTCTCAATGCTGATCTTTACTATATATGACTTAAGGCATGAAATAAGGTATATATCTAAGTAATTTCATATTATGTTTTCCAAAATTTTCAATTATTGGTCTGCAACATGATTTGGCTCAATTTTTTTGAAAGAAATAAGCAATAACATTTTGTTACACTTGTTGGAAAACACTTTATATTACATAATGCCATGCTTAAGAATTTTGGAATATTTACAATTTTATATCTAAATATTGTTATTTTTTTTTTTTTTTTCATATATTATTTTATTTTTTTGAACTTCAAGTTCTAAGTCTTGCTACATATTTGATGTTTTTCTCTTACTTTAATCCCTTTTCTGTTTCATTTTCTGCTCTATTTATTGATATTGCCATGCATAAGAATTTTGGAATATTTACAATTTTATATCTAAATATTGTTAGTTTTTTAATATTTTTTTTATTTGCATATATATCTCATTTTTAAGTTCTTGCAGTTCTAAGTCTTGCCATATATTTTATGTTTTTCTCTTACTTTAATCCCTTTTCTGTTTCATGCATGAGGCCAGTAAGTGTAATTCGTGTCAATGTAGGCTAATATTAAATTCTTACATTCTAATATTTTTTTAAAATATATTATTAAGAGGAAAATATCGATGCATAAAAATTTAAAATTTATTACTAGAACGGAAATGTTTGAAAATGAGGATTGCTTACTGAAAATTAGAAATCTATCCTTATCTAATTTGAATTTCAGTTAAAATGTATTTTAAAGAAGTATTCTTTAATGAAATCTCATCTGAAACAAAGAACTTTGATGCAAGATTTTTCAATTAACACTAATCATACCAACACTTATTAGATACCTAGTTTACCATAGCGGGTCAAATGAACCGAAATTTACGTTTCCTACTTTTATGTATGAAATATGGATGTTGGAAAGGAAATAAAAATATAATGATAATAAAATATGTATATAATTATATGAAATAGTATTTTTACAATTTCTATTTCAAATGCAAAAAATAAGAGTTGTTCTTATACATTACATTTTTTACACATAAGTGTTTCCGTCGCACATTTCCCGCAAACAAATTTTTTACAATTGGAGCAAATTTTATTAGTTTTATTCTCTTTGCAGTATCCTATTTGACACCTCTTACGTTTATTAGAATCTGTAACAGGGTTAGGCAACGATCGTTTAGTATTTGCTTTTTCTTTTGGTTTTTCACGGCCAACTCGAAAATCATCGGCAAGTTCTACTGCTAGCTTGAGTAAAAAGTTTTGTCTCGAGATATTATCTCCTGTTGTTTGCTTGTATAAAATCCAGGCATTTATACCAGCATACATTTGCAGTTTACTGAATATAATAAGATAAGCAATATGTATTGATAAGCTTATAAAACAAAAAAAATGTTCTCCGGGTCAAATGACCCGATGTGGTAGAAAACAGTATACGACAGTTATTAATCAAAATAAACAAAACAAAAAATTATAAAAATAGTATAAGAACAGTAGACTTAATTAGTCAGAAAAAGTCAGTAAGTTAAATTTGGAGAAGTAATAAGATAATACGTGCATTATCAATGCAAAAGTTCAAAATGGGTCATTTGACCTGTTATGGTATAATTAGTGTTAATAAGAATTTGAGAAATATCAACTTCAAAGGATAGAAAAGATAGTTTTGTTTATTGCTGAATTTGAAAGTTATGAAAGAATCACTTTTTAAATATAATTTTAGGCTTTCTGAATGTACTTGAACTATATATTGTATCAATTTGTTGTTATCTTATTTCATGACCATTTGATTGCCAAGGATTGATGATTGCCGGAAATTGTTATTATTATTTTATGTAACATAGCCAATAAGACTAAATTTTACAGTATTTTATATAGTTTGGTCTTAATAGTTTCTCCATCTACATATTTTTAAACTTCAAACTTTGGTCAGATATGTAATAATTGTTTTACTAAATGTAATAGTACAATTATACTATCTTTTTCAAAACCTTGCTCTATTCTGTGCATTATGTCATGCATTTTCTTAATTTTGTGTCAATATATTTTTATACGGTTAATTATATCACAGGAAGAAGAAGTTGTATTGGACATACATTAAGAATTCTTTGCCATTGCTCAGTTTTGCAATTAAACTTAATGCACTATAAAACTTTTATAAGTCATGCTTAATGATATGAAAGTCTTGAAACATATTTATTATGATAGAATAACCTGAATTTTCATATCTTACCATCATTATTGAAAGGAGAAAAAAAGCAAATATGAAATATTTGTCATGATAATGTATATAATTTGAATTCCATTTTATTAATGAAGTGCAAATTTATTATTAAGGCTTAAAATATTTTGAAAAATTGATTGAAAATAGAGAAAATTTTTATCAGAAAATTATATAATTGAAATTATATTTTAAAGTTTAAAATAATACAAAAATAATTTTTGTGTTGTAATAGTTTTTTGGAAATTTTGGTTGAACAACTTCAGTATTTTGCTTATTAAAATTGAACAAAATGTTTTAAGAATTCTTCCAAGATACAAATTCTCCACCCCTCTACCCTACCCAAAAATGTTTATTTATTTATTTAAAACTGTTTATTTATTGTTTATTATAAGATATATCTGTACAATAATAACCAATATATATAATTTTCATTATTAGCTGGAGTACAATAATATTTTTAAATAGAAGCATTTTCTCTGGAATATTTCTTGAACATTATTTTATTTTCTTAAATAATAAATTTTTATTTCCTTGTAATTGAGAAATCAAGATTATGACTATTATTTGAATGCATTTTTTCTCAGTTGTTTTACATTTTACATAGGAAACATATGTAAGCTTTTTATATAATAAATTTGTGAGAAAACAGAGTAGTAACAAATATTTATTATCTGTAGTTTTGAGGTAATTTCATATATTTATTTTCTATACAAATATTTCATCTTTGATCTTTAAATATATATATATATATATATATATATATATATTAGATATTTCAGTCAGTTATTTTTTATGTGTCAAAATGAAAAGAAATTTTCGTTTAATGAATAAATTATTTATTAAATTATAAAATTGCCATTCTGGTCTAATACCTTTTGGTAGTAACATGATTACACGCTCATAAAAGTTTTGGTCTTTGCTGTAAAAAAAACTGATCGAGGTGGTTTTTGGCCTCCTCATTTGAAGGAAAAATTTTGCAAATCAGTTCTGGTACTGATGTACTGTTAACACATCTTCTCCACACATATTGGCTAATTTATTTCTGGCTTGAACAGCATTTTTACCTTTTATAGCAAAAAAGAAAAAAATGATGAAAATGCTGTTTATTGCTCTCCATATTTAAAAGGGCACCATCCAAAAACTACTGCGAAGAATCAGCTGCACTTTTTCACACTCAAGCCTTGCTATATCAGCTCTTAAAACATAAAATGATTTTGCGGTTTAAGTATGAAATTGGGTGTGAAAAATGCAATTAAATCCTTTGTCAGGAAAAAACGAAATTACTTTCCGAACAACCTAATATATATATATATATATATATTTACTAATCACTGCTTTATATATATATATATATATCACTATAAATCACTGCTTTGAAATTTTGCATTTTATCATAATGTGTTGACATCCAATGTTAGGTGAGAAAATAGTTGTGTGCATGTATTTAAATAGTTATTTGCGTTTCACAAATTCTTATTATTGTATTGTCTTCTGTGTTTCAGCTATGAATAGTAGCACAAATGATGATGCTGGCTCCTTTAACATAAATTTAATTTACTGTGAAAAAGCACCAATTTGTGGTATCATTGGCAATAGATCCTGATCTATAATTATATAATTGTTTCATTTTCAGTTATTACAAAGCACTTTTGACTACAATAGCTAGATCAACTCTGTCTTTATTGCTATCAGTTTTTTACAGTCAGGTGTGAGGATTTGCATTTTCTGAAAAGCTATCCATATTTCATGAATAAAGTCTTAAAACTTGCATACACCAACAAACATCTGTCACTAAACTTGGTTCCTTAGAAAAACTGCTGCCATTCTTTGTAGAATCTTTCTAAAAGATTGCTAGCTTAAGCTGAATATTCTAAAAATGTATTTTTAGATCTAGGTGGGGGAGAGGAGTTTCATCATTATGATGAGAACGACTCATTTTCTTTATTTGCTTATTGAATTTTCTAGTTTAAAAAAAAATGTTTTTAACTTTCATTGTTCTTTTTTCAGTTGATGCATGGACTGTAACATTCTCTCCAGATGCTAAATACATAGCTACTGGTAGCCATGCTGGTAAAATTAATTTGTACAGTGTTGAACAAGGAAAACTTGAATCATTTTTAGAAACTAAGAAATTTACTCTTAGTATAGCTTTTGTAAGTATCTACCTTTGAATTTTTAAAAGTATTGTAATTTATGCTTGAACTAGTATAATGAAAATTCTTATTACTATCGAATAACAAATTATGCAAAACAATTATATCTCAAACAATATCTCATTTGTAATTTCTTATTCTTTGTATTGTTGCCGTATTCTTAATGTATTCTATGAATTAAAAAATATTTTATATGAAAGGCAATATGACCTAATAATAAGAAATGATACATTTGGAGGTTGGCATATTCTATATTCCTCTATATACATATTGGTTATTAGATAACTAGTTAATAGAGAGACTCACAATTCAAATTAGTTTATATCAATTTGGAATTGTATGTTATGAGAAATATTCTGAGTTACATGGTTACCTAAGTATGAGATTTTAGCTTTTGGGCTGGAACTTTTATTTATCGAAACATAATTCCACTAAGGATCTGTCATGTATGCTACTTTACTTATGAAATCGTACATCAAAGGATTAGATGCTGTTGTCTCCCTGTTTGTGTGGTATGCAGGAGGAGAATGCCATCTCAAGTGTTCTCTGCTAAAAATTCAAAATTATGGACCATTTTGAAGGGGAGGGGATTTCACACTTCTCCAAAATTTCAAGTTAATACTACTAAATTAATCATAAATTAAAAAAAAAAAAAAAAACCAGGATAATTGTGGATTATTGTAAACAGTTTCTGGAGAATTCCCATTTGAAAAAAGAATTTTGACACAATAACATTGCCCTTGACTAATGTGTGTCTTTTGAGGTTTGGAGCAGTTGGCATAGTTAGAGGAAAGAGTGAAAGAGCAATTCCGATTATCAGAACTGACAAGAAATCTTCAATAGACTTTTACATAATGGAGATAATATCCTTATGTCAATTGTTTAGCCTCACCTTGCTTAGATACAGAAATGAAATGATGAAGTTTGTTTAGTTATTATTTGTTTAATTATAATAATCAAATATATGGCTTTAATTTATTAAGAAATTTATACCACAGCTGAAAAAAAACTTTGAGAGTAGCATAATTTTATGGACAAATTGGATTTGAGAAAGATTTTATCTGTCTAGATGGATGGCTCATCTGTAAATGGAAATTTATTGAAATGATGAAATATTAAAGCCATTTAGAACATAATTAATAAACATGTAGTTGTAACCTGCATATTGTTGGTAATTCATTTAGATGTGGTGAAATAATATCTTCATAATATAGTATATGTATTATGTTTCCAAGATTTACCAATGGTAAGCAAGGACTGGTACTTAGAATTTTCAGTTTGAAACTTTTGAAGAATTTTTTACAGAACTAGATGTTTAGAGAAAATAGCTGTAAATGAATGAGTAAGATGAGAATGTTAAAAAAATTAAAAAGAAAAGATATGGAGTAGTTTGTTATTGATAAAGTTACGTTGAGAATTTTGGAAAAGGGCGGCCAAAATTTAAATTTTTATAAACTCATATCACATTGAATTGTTCTAGTTATTGATTATTTTGAGTGACTTTTAACATTCTACTTAAGAAATTGTACTCTTTTTTCCATTCTTAATGCGCTATGAAAATGTTTCTTGAGTACTTAAAATGTGTAGTGAGAGGAAATTGAATGCTCTTAAAATTTATTTGAAACAGATGGACTTTTAAGTTTTTAATTTTACAAACAAAAGTCCATTACTCAGATTTATAAGTAAAATTGTCATAAATATAAAATTTATTCATTTGTAGTGCAAAGGTTTGATGCATGATAAGGAATTTGCAAGTCCTTTATATATATATATATATATATATATATATATATATATATATATATATTCTTCACAAATGCATTCAACATTATAATTGGGATTTTTAACAAAATTTAAAGGTAGTTGTTTGTGCTTTTGTTTAAATTTGACAACTTATTCTCATTTTCCATGGAGCACACAATAATGATGATGTAATTGTGGTGGTCACAGCCAAGTTATGAGTATTACCTTCTACATGAGAGTTTGGCAGATAAATTTGTCGCTCATTTAAATTCTTGCATTATTATTTTTGACAATCGAAAATTTAAATGTATATTATACATGTAAAGGTCAGATGCAGATTATATAAACATTGAAATCACATGAAAGAAAAATTGTCAATGGAATTCTATAGGAAAAATAAACAAATATGTAATGAAATCCTGAAATAATTTTCATTGAAGTACATAAGTTCTCCCCTCCTTCTTTTTACTGCACTAAGTGATCTATTTATTTTTATTTATATTCATTCATGTTAAGACCATTTTCTTTTAATTTTATAATAGAGTCCTGATGGAAAATATCTTGCCAGTGGTGCTATTGATGGAATTATCAAAGTGTTTGATATAGCAGCTGGAAAACTTGTGCATACTTTAGAAGGTATGTTGAACCATAAATATAGAAAATCTCCCTTGAGCCTATCATATTGAAGTATTGGTACTTGCTGTAATTAAATAGCTTTCCTGAATAATGAAAAGTAATCATATTACAAAGTTTTTTTGTTGTTGTACTAGAATTGAAGGGTTTGCTACAAAAAGGATGTAGATTCAACTTGGGGGAGTTTCGAGTTACATGCAATATCATATGGTAAAAAAAAAAAAAAACCCTTTTTCATGTTTTTTATTTAGTGCCAAAGAGATGTAGTGTCAGTTAGTCAATGTTAGTTATCACAGTACTCAAAAGATGAGCTGTCTGTCTCATTGGAATTTAGAATATTCAGACATTTTATTAAGGCTTTCTGGAAACTTGAATAATTGGAGCTACATCTTTTTTGCAGCAAACCCTTCAATTTCTTTGAAAATTAAAGGGTTTAATTAAACAATCCTCAATAAACCAAAATTGTTTATGTTTTTTTTTTCTATGATAAAAGTTTGTTTTCCACTTTGTCATTTTATATAAAGACTAATAGACAATGATATCAAAAATATTAATTCCTTCATAATGATATCAAAAATAATGTATCTTCACATATTTATTCATTTTTTAAATTAATATTTTAAACAAGAACCTTCTTTTTTAACTTTTGATAACGGAAGAAAATCACTCGATGAAATATTTGATGAAACAGCAAAAACATTTGAGATTTAGATCAACTATATAATCAGTCAATTACTGGGAACCAAGCAAAAAATTCTCAATTGTCAAGACTATATATATACTAGCCACCTTTGACGACCAGCTGGTTCGTCATGAGTAAAGCGTTCTAAAATTTTCAATTCAATCACATATTCATTAGCCTTGAAGTATTTCCGGGCATTGATGACCTGAAATTAATATTTTCTTTAAGATGATGGGTGGAAAGTTCTAAAAGTACACCTTTTCCTAATAATATTCTTTAATTTTATAAATGTCAGTTTTAACATCGGTTATGCTTCCAAAATATTAAAAAAATTTCGATAAGGTTGCCAAAATATTAAATATGTTTTTTTAAAGAAAGCGAGAAAGGGAAAAAAATATTAAATTAATGATACAGATATTGCAAACGATTACATAAATATGTCATTAAGTCGGGATTTCAATGCATATCCTGTCTAAATCCAATCAGGTTTACCGTAAATAAAGACAATTTATTGAGTTAATGATATAGATATTGCAAACGATTGTAGAAACCTTCACTTTGCATTTATTTTTTAAAGAAAATGTCACATTTTATTCTTTTATTTTATCCAGTCACGTGCTGAAAGTTGCATTTCTGTAGATTTATTTTGCGATGATAACTTTTTTTTTAATTTGAGCTTCCGGCATTCTTTTATTTTATCCAGTCACGTGCTAAAAAAACATGGTTAAAATATTTCTTTAAAAATTCGTTAAAAATAGAAGCTTGAGTTTTACATTAAAACACTAATACCATTAGAAGGCTAATTTTTTAATCTTTAAATTGATGTAAAAATCATGTTTATGCGATCATATTTTCGGTAGTTATAGCAGTATAACGTCGAAATTTCGCTTAAATTTTAATTAATTCTAATTCTAATTAAAAATTCGAAAAAATGGCTCTGAGGTGCACATTCCGGACCTCCAAGGTATACATGTACCAAATTTGTTAGCTGTAGGTCCAATGGTCTGGCCTGTAGAGCGCCAACACACACACACACACACATTGAGCTTTATTATAAGTATAGATATATAAACATATTTACATACCAAATTTGATAGCAGATGGTCAGATTTATATAGCACCAATCCAGACATATGCATATATGTTCAACTTTATTATCAATCTAGTATTAGTGTGCATGAATAAAAATGAGCAATTGCTTACTACTTGGTATTATGAATGCCTTTTGGATAGCTTTGGAAGTGAGTTTATCATAGTTGAAAATTATTTATGTGTAAACAAATTTATTGACAGGTCATGCTATGCCTATCCGATCTTTAACATTCTCCAAAGATTCTTCTATGCTAATAACAGCATCAGATGATTGTCATATAAAGATATACAATGTGTAAGTATATGTCTCTTTTTAAAGTGTTATATTACAATTTGCTTATTTTTCTCTCAATAGCTACCAAACATATAAAATCATTTCTTGTATAACTATTTGCCTTTTACAAGTCTTTATACAATGTAATTCAAAGCAATTTGGAAATTTTCTTTGAAAAAAAGCTGTGGACTCTATTTAAAGAAAAATGTAATTTTTTCAAAGAAAAATAACATACATACAAATACAAAAAAAGCATTTTTTTTCCTTACAGCTAGTTAACAAAATGATAATTAAGATTCTACTCTAGGTTCATGATATCATTTACAACGTATATAGTTTTATATTATTATTATTATCAAAGTGGGAGGAATCTATGTTACATATCTTTATATGTTTGTAATTTGGATTTTTTAAAAAAAATTGTCTTTTGCATGCAAATCTAATATGTATGCTTCATAAGTGAATGTTTGAAAAGTTGATTTAATTTAAAGGAAAAATTGTTTGATATAATTATTATTTTTTAAATAAAATTATTTATCATAAGGCAGGAGAAAAACAAGATATTGTCTTTCTTATTCAAATCAACACATTTATCACATCTTAGATTTGATATGTTACTAAATACTTTTAATGAAAAAAAAATTACCGACTAGAATTAATAAACATGTTTGTTTTTAGATGCTGCAGTTAATTGACGGAAAATTTTTAATTTTACTCTGCTTAAATTAGGTTCACAAAATTCAAAACTAATAATCCACTAAAAATAAAAAAATTAATATAATTAAACTTTTAAATTTAAGTAATATTTAAAAATGTCTAAATTGTATAAATTTCTTTAATTTTTAATATTTTCTCCTATTTCTTTTAAAGGCAACATGCAAATCTCATAGGAACATTGTCTGGTCATGGATCGTGGGTTTTGAGTGTTGATTGTTCTCCAGATAATGCACATTTTGTGTCAAGGTATACTTGCTCTCTTTTATGTCTAATTTTTAATGTATTATTTTTTCATGAAATGCATTTATAATCATATCCTTTTAATGTTGTCAGTATACAAAATGTAATTTAACATTTTGTCAAAATTAATCACATTCTCTTTGTTCAGAACTTCCATTACTTTGATATGTTTATATATTGACTGCTGTTCTTTTAGCTGTTCCACTCTCTCGCACTCATACTCACTAACTCAAATACCCACACCCTCAAATAGTATGTAAGAAGCAATCAAATGCACTAAATTTTTCTTCACTCAGTTTTTCAACTTTTTAATTCTGCCTTGTTGATGTTTTAGAACTTTGAATGCTAATTTAAATATTTTCATCATATGAAATTTTTGAAAAAGGAATTAAAGAGTGAGAAAAAGACTATGTAAAAGAATTTGTTGCAGAATTTTTTTTTTGTTTTGTTATTGCTGATTTTTAAGGGGTTGTAGGAATAATTTTTATGCAATATATTCTAGAGTTACAGTGCGGGGAAACATTTTATCATCACTTTAACACCTTTAGGATACTGTTAAAATATTTTTAAAAGGCAGTTAATCCTTCAAGGGGCTAAGAAACATATGAGTCAAATTTTGTTTGAGTCTAAAAATTTTGGAATTGTATAAAGTTTGATTCAATTCTACATGTATAATAATTAAAGGTGATTTCCTTTTCTGGATTATGTCAAACATTGATGATATAAATTAAGCAAATTTACCCAACTTATTTATTATAATTTTCAATTTTCAATATTGTCTTCTTTTTTTTTTCCCCCAAGCAAATTATAATTAAAAAAAAATGTCCAAAGGATTGTTCACCTTGCTATTTTTTTTTTTAAATTTTTGCTGTCAGTTGAAAATTTTTTTAAAAAAAGAACTGTTAGTATATTTTAAAGCAAGTACAAACTTCATGCTTCTTAACATAGAAAATGCTGGTGTCACTTTCAACAGTCTGTAATGTGAGAGCATTCAGATTAGAATTTATTGATATTTCTCTCATGTGAATCTCATATTTTTGTAAAAATTTCCCCTATAATGTTCTAAGAAAATAGCAGATATTTATGATAAGATAACTGTTTTATATTCATTTTTTTAATATACATGCAAACAATTAGCATTCTAATTGTTTGCATGATTGTGCCTAGTTATCAAAAAGAGTGCTAATTGTTACATGTATATTCGATAGTAGTATAAAGTGTGCACTGTAATCATGACCCGACAGTATATTTCTAAACTTTTAGAGGGACACATATTTCAAATTGAAAATAGTGCTCTAAGTGATTTATGGAATTGTATTCTATGTTCTTTCAATTGTTAAACCATTTCAAATAAATTCTTTTGAATTGGTTTACCAATTCTTAATATTTTTTGGTTCCACTAAAAAATTTTAAGAATATTCATATCTTTAATTTCTAGTCCCTGTGGTTTTGTATTGCATTTGGTTTTTTGTATTGCATTGTGGTTTTGCAATTTTAGTTGTGCTGACTATTGTTTTCATTGGCAGATCTTTGTGAAGAAGACTCTGAAATTGTCTAAGGGTTCAAATCTGCATTATTTATTCAATTTCAGCTGCATTTAAAAAAAATAGTGCTTCATGACTATTTCATTAAATATGATTTCTAGAAAAGCAAGATTAAAAAAATTATTGACTTAATGTATTTAAATACTAATTACTTTTATGTTATTTAGAGCATTTTTCCCAGCAGGCAGAAAATATCTATCCCTAACCATTTAGAAATTATTGTTGGGCAATGATTAAAGTAGTTACCTAGTATGAAACAAGGACAATGATTATATGCAATGTAATGATTAAAAATGTAATATGTATTTTGTTAGATTTGTTAATGTATGCAGCTTTGTATTTGATTCAATAAGTAAATTGTTATTGGCAAAAAAGAGAAAAGAAAAAAAAGAGGGAGGGGGAGAATTAGTGAGACTAAATTGAAACTAAAAGTATTAAGATTTGCCTTTTAAGTTTCCTAGAAAAATTTAAAATAATTCTAAATAATTTCAAATGTTTAATTTTCTTAATAGTCATTTACACAATTTTGATTTTTGTTATATATTTATATTTTAGCTCCTCAGACAAAACAGTGAAAGTTTGGGAAATTGCTACCAGAGAATGTATTCATACATTTAATGAACATTCTGACCAAGTTTGGAGTGCCAGATACAATCATAATGGAAGTAAAATAGTATCTGTTTCAGACGATCGAATGATAAATATCTATGAATGCCCTGTATAACTGATGAATGGATTTTAAAAATGACTTGGCCAAACTGTATTTTGCATTGATTGTATAATAAAAAATTGCTATTTCTGTCTAACATTTTGGATTGTTTTTCACAGCACTACATTCATTTAAAAATTATACTAGGCTGCCTATTTAAAATCTAGCTCAAAATTGAAAAAAAAAAATAATTAAAAAGTATAATTTAATAGCTATATGTTTAAAATAAGTTTCTGTATTACAACAAATGTACAACCTGATTATCATTGGCAATATCAGAAATTTACTTCTCATGCAGGCTGGTGATAAAGATTTTTTTCACTGTTACAACAAAATATATTGTAAAAATGCTGTTATAATCTGGCATATAGTTCTTTTCATATATTCTAAAGACATTTATGAAGTTTTTATAAAGCCACTGATGTGAGTAAATATCAGTGTGAGTATGCATAGTAGCTCAAAGAATATAAAGATTACATTCCAGTTCTCACCAAGGATTATCTTACATTTCGGTTATCACATGTAAACACAGCACCTATGATCCTAACTTTGAGTATAACAGTATTTTCAACTGGTGTTGCAAACATTATATCTTATATGTAATTCCAAAATTAACATTGAACAGTAATGGCCAATTTGAATTCATAGTACTGGAAAAAAACTTATTTTCTTTTTGGATGCCATTTTGATAACAATCAAATATAAAATCATAATTTATGTCTCAATTGCATTATAAATGAAAATAAACAAAAATGAAGAACGTAGCTATTCCATAGTAAAAAATTACTATATTATATTCAATGGTTTAAAAAAATAATCACTATTTTTGCATTAATTGTATTATTAGTTGAAATAAAAAAAGAACATGAATATTCCATAGTAAAACTTTTCAAGTATTATATTCAGTGATTTTTTACTAACTTTTTTATAATTTGGGGTACATTTTAAAATCATTTATATTTTGAGCAACTTTTTGGAACTGGGACTAAATTGATGTAAAAGATATCTTCAGTCTTTGTCAGTAATCACCATCTTTTGTTTATTACTTGTTTTTACTACTTAAATTATTTTCATTCTTTATAATGTATGTTAAGGAATTATTTATTTATCAAGTACAAGCTAAACTCTTATAAAACTTTATATTAAAACAACAAGCATATTACAACTTTAATGCTATCAAGTGAACTTCTTTTTAGTGTTTCATACTCTTTTTACAGCTCACAAATAGGCACTCACATATTCCATTGACATGCAGAATGGCTTAAACATAAACTGAGCACTTAATGTGCTGCTTTTGCTGAGTTTAGTTTTTTTTTTTATTAAGAGTTGCATTTTATATATGTTAAAGTCTGTTTGTTTCTGCTTCAGACATATGTTGTGTGTCTCAGACAAATTTCTCTCCACCTTATTGTAGATTAATTACTTATTTTAATGTTATGCTACTGATAATTTGTAATTATTTGCATAAAAGCTCTTAATTTATTCAAAATCAAAACATACATTTGCTTAGTTAATGATTATAAAACATTGAAAAATACTTTTATTTAATATAAAAAAGAATTTTAATTAACTACATGATTTTTGTAAATATTCTTTTTAAATGAAAATCTATAATCAAATCTTAGTAACAGAAAATATCAATAAAATTTCTTTTATTAATTTTTACACAAAAATATAAAGCTTAATTTTTCCTTTTCGTTTACAAAATATATCTAAACTTTAATTTTGAATTAATATTCAAGAAATTGAATATTTTATTTTTAAAGCAGAGGATTATTATTATTATTGTTTGAAGTATTGAAATTACTGTCAATTATAAATATGGCTTGGTCATCAAAATTCTATAAAACATATACATAAGTGTACATCAAACAAACATAATTCATAAACAAACATAATAATAAATTGTCTTGTTGAATAGAATTACACATTTTCTTTTGCATACCATGAAATATTTTTGATATTGTTTGTATGCTTTATTTGATACCATTATATAAGCATATTGTTTTTGGCATTTAAAACTATCATATCAACAAGTTAATTAAGTTAGATTTTTATGTACATTAATTGCAGCAAATCTCATCATCACCTGTTGATATCAGCTGCTTCTTGTAATGTATCTGGCACAATGCAATTGTTTGTTTCTGGCAGGAGTAAAACTAGGACACTACCTGCTGCTGCTAAAATTCCATAAACTATGTGTGGGACCATGGGATGGGTAGTTCTTCCCTGAAATATAAGAATAATTTTCAAAAAAATAAGTATTTTGCATCTGCTGAACATTTAGGTGAGTCCTTTTTGCTTATTCTTAACCTTGTTTCTATTTTTTTAAAAAGAATCTTTATATTTTGTGACTTTAATTTTTCATCTCTATCTGTACTACTAATAAAGATAAATGTGTCTGTATGTGCATTCATATTCTACAAGCAGATGTTTGGTCACTACCAAGACTAGCATAATTTAGTTTAATTATATTAATGTCCATTTTAAATTAACACTAAGCTCATATTGGGATGGACCTTGTAATTTTGAAATGCAGTCAGATCATGAGAACAACACCTGATTTGGCATCCCAATTCTCCAAACTTGCATATAATACCAGCAGGAGAATATGTGGTCCCAAATGATGTAACAGACATTAGACCAGGTTCTTTTGTGGAATCGTATGTATCCGGTATTTTTGGGTCTTGAAAATGAGATCTAACTGCCAAACCATCATGGTTTTACCAAAACTAGCAAAAGGAGTTTTTTTTTTTAAATATAATTAATTATAAAAATTAAAAGTTTGGTATTTTCTGTTAATTTTCAAAAATATACACCACAAAATATGTTTCAATTGACTTAATTTTTTTGATATTAACGTTTTGATAATAACAATTATTTTGCCATAGATTAAAATTTTTTTCTATTTTTACTTAATTAAAAACTTTTTATCTTATAGTTCAATATATTTCATGTGTGAAATGAAACTCAAGTCTTTTTTATTGTTGCCTCTAATATTTTATAATGCTTTTATAAATTTCTCTCAATTAGGAATAGTTTTTTGGCATTTTGTGATAACTTTAATAAATATTACAGCACAAATATGAGTTTTTCATCAACTTAATTTTTTGATGATATCATTTATTTTGTCATATATTTTTATATTTTTAATTAATTAAAAAACATATTAAATATTTTGTACAATACATTTCATAGCCGAGGGGAAACTCAAACCTTTTTTGTTGTTACAGTTAATATCTCTTCAAGGATAAAATAAATATTACTACTTATCTTTGGCGACAAGTTAGTTTACCTGCTGAATCAATTGCGTTTAATTCCTTACACAACTACTATTCTTGCAGAAGTGAGGATTGGGAATTGATTATGGAAATGCTGAAATTTAAAACTTCAGGAGAGGCTTTATGCAATTAATTAGAACAACAATTTATATTAACATGTAACATGTGTGTTAACAGCATGTTGGTGTTGTGTCATCATTTCATTTAATTTAATTGCATAATTAGTAACGTAATGATTTTTTCATAAATTTCATAATATTTTTTAAACATAAATTTGTATAATTTTCAAAACACTTTTCTTTTCCGTATATATAGTATTTTTTTGTATATTTATATAGTATAGCTTCATGTGTATGTCCCTATGTTTTACACCTCCCAAAGTTCGAAAAACTCATTTTTGGAAAATGACCGTCTGTGACAAAGATAACTGACAAATCCTTTGATTTGACTGTTAATATTTGATATACAGTCTGTACCATAAATTTTATAACAATTATATAAATTTGTTCAGAGATTAATTAATATGATAACTACAAAATAAAAGAAGCTAGATAGATGAGATTATGTAAAAAGTTTAGCATCTATAACATGGACACCTGTCAAATTTTGAGCTAAAACCAACAACGGATTAAGCGTGTCAGTTTATACTTTTAGAATCATGCAAATACGATAATTCAGAAACGCAATGATTTAAATATATAAATACTGATGTGGTATTTTGCGATTACAGTGCAGTTTTGTGTCAAATCTTTGTTTCAATCAATTGAGAAAAACGTATCTAATTTACAAATTTGATTTTCGGATATTATTAGTTACAAACGTACGATTAATTGCCAAAGAACTGGCTAAGAATGATACAATGAAATTAAGTAAAAGTCCTGAATTCACGCCAAATGATAATGTTTCGTTATTATTGCGCATTAGTGTCATGCAAAGCGTTCTCTGGCATGTCAAATTTATTAGTGAGAATACGGGAAAGTTTTGGGAAGACCACTCTCACTGGTTGCTATTGCACTGAAATTTAAATTGTTTCGAATCAAATGTTTAATCGTCCAATTTTCTTTCATTATTGTGGAAGAAATATCCTGTTATCTGTGCATTTTGTATAAAGAATAATAGAAAAAGTTACAATACTTCGAATAATCGAATACGGATGAATCAGATAGTTACATTTTTAATTACATTATGACATCATGAGACATAAATCCGCTAGGAAGGGTCAAATATAAGGTTCTTAAAATAACAGGAACCCAATGTCTATCGATTGGCTGCTTAAGAATATTATTATTGAAGGAATCAAGAACAACAAGCTGTACTTGAAAGATCTGGCTAAAATTACCTAATACTCTTGACCTGCAAACGCGTTTCCATAGACGGCTAATAGCCATACTAATAAATAAACCTGGATTAGCAAGTAATTAACACAAGAATTCTGATGTTAAATATATATACCTAATTTTAACACACCCGTTAAATTGATG
Source organism: Argiope trifasciata (assembly GCA_026543055.1). Lineage (NCBI taxonomy): Eukaryota > Metazoa > Arthropoda > Arachnida > Araneae > Araneidae > Argiope > Argiope trifasciata. The sequence continues at coordinate 79,725 of JAPMOQ010004502.1, read as the reverse complement.
GGTTTTTGACTTTCATTGTAACTTTGGGCTTAGTTTATGTAAAAAAAGAAAATAATTTAACAAAAACAACTTTCAATATAATAATTCATTAACTATTAATAAAAACAGTTTGTATTTGCGTTATATCTAGTTAGAGGTTTTAATTCTGAATTAAATTATAATCGGAATGAAATAGTTCCCATTACCTCTGATGACGAATACTTTGGATCAATCAATATAATTTTGAATTACATTTGAAAAAATGTAATTCAAATTTTTCTAGGAAATGCTTGAAATGTATAAATGAATTTAAATAGTATCGCTGAACATCATAATATCGATGATCCATAAAATATTATAAACTTTGAAACTGCTAAAGTCGTCATTTTGATGGGTCCTGGAATAAATAGGTATATGTCATAGTGATTATGATAGTTAAAGTGGCTGAGTGAAAACTGAATAAGAATATGTAATTGTTCTTATTCTTCATTAAAAGTCGACATAAAATTATTGAATATTACATAAATTATAGCAAAATTTTAAGCATGAAATTCGAAAACCATCAAAATGACGGTCTATTGTTTAACAACTTACAAGTTCTTTCATGAAGGGTGCTGCAATTGAACCGATTTGGCCGCTGACGGATGCCATTCCTAGTCCAGCATTCCTGACCGTCGTTGGGAAGATTTCGGCTGTAAATATATAAATTATGCTAAAAGAAACCGTCACACAGTATTTGCCAATTATCAGGAGTGCCGAGCCTGCCCAAGCGGGATCTGGAAAGTAAAGTTAATTTTATCAGTTAGTTTGGAAGAGACTTTTTCTAAAAAGTTTTCATAAGAATCGAAATTCAATCTCTCGCTCTCATTTATGAGGGAAAAAAAGTCTTTATTTTACTTTAAGGTTAACTGATTTTTTTTTTTTTTTTTGTATTCAATACCAGATGTAAAATATTAAATAAATCTAATGAGTAGCAATTTTTATTTGTTCATTTTGTCTGTACTCATTTGTCAATTTTTATTTGTCCATTTTTTTTTTTTTTTTTTTTTTTTTTTTT